>LJOA01000257.1:0-77102 GCA_001513815.1 Ceratocystis eucalypticola
AACCCCCCTTTTTGCTTACTAAACCCTTTTAGCTTATATAAGCAAATTTTTGCTGTGACCCCCTTAGCAGCACTAGCAAGCAGACTACAGATACAGCAGATACACCAGTGATAGTAGATAAAGATGGAAGTAAACGCTGTACCAAACGCTTCAAATGCTGTAAATGCTGTAAATGCAAACGATGTAGCAGAGGCGCTATAAATCAGTCAATTTCCGGATGATGTCCTTCCACCTGAAGGGACTTATGAGTCTAGCCAAGCTCTCTTTGGTGCTGTGAATGCCTGGGCAAAGCCTCGAGGCTATGTATTTATAACTGGAAGGTCTAGAAAGCCCCTGAAAGCTTGTACCCGTTCGTTCACTTCTTCTCTTGGTCTACCATGTGTCCACACTCTTCAGCTACTTCAAGAGACAAACCAGAGTCTTTCCATTGGCATCTCAAACGGAATCAACTTCAGAAAAATCCTATATTAGAGCCATTGAAGACCCTGACTTTCAGACAACCTACCCAGCCGGCCACAAGTACGAGGCGCAAGCCGTCTGCATTTGAGAATGTTGAGCCTATGAAAAGGAAAGATACAAGATGTAGCAAGTGTCATCAGGTTGGCCATATAATGACTTCGAAGGCATGTCCTCTTAGGTATTCTGAGCTACTAAATAAATAATTTCCACTGTATTGTTTGCTTCCATCTGCTGTATCTGTAGTCTACTTGCTAGTGCTGCTAAGGGGGGGTCACAGCAAAAATTTGCTTATATAAGCTAAAAGGGTTTAGTAAGCAAAAAGGGGGGTTTCAGTACCGAATGGGGGGGTTTCTGTACCTCGTGCCGGGGGGTTTCAGTACCGAATGGGGGGGTTTCTGTACCTCGTGCCTGGTCCACTACAGCATCTCCTGAGCGTAGCGGGGGCGAAATCAATGGCGAAGATCATGCATTGGTTGGTTCTTCTAGCATACATGGGTATTCAGCGTCACAACCCTAGTACCATAATGTTACTGGTCCAACAGGCGCTCGCCTGAGCAACAACCCAGTTCTGTCCACACATTCTGCAATCCACATTCTGCAATCGCCGTTCGAACTACCTCACTATTTTGATTTTGCAATCATCGACCCATCATATCGCATACTCTTGCGCTACAGTGAAGATGGCGCGATACTTGCATAGCCTTGAATCTAAGGCTCGAAATGCTAGCTCGACAACATCGTCTCTACCTGCCTCACATGTGACAGCACAGCCAGAGTGCGCTCCAGTCCAACAACCACAACCGGACACACCTTTTCCACTGCCAACCGAGCCCGAACCAATGCCAAAGCCCAGTTGCCTACAAGAAAGAATCTGGAATCGGGCATACGATTATTCGAAAGATGAGGAGCCAAAGTTGGTGAAAGCGTTTGAGGAGATTGCCTTTGCAAATATTCGCCGCAGCGAGACAAATACGGTGTCCACCGATCGAATCGAAGATAACGAGACCACAAACCGGAAGCTTACAGCACACGAAATACAAACGTTTGTTCGCGATGGAATTGACCGAGCCAAGAAGGAAGCTTCTTTCAAGCAAGAAATCGACCATGGTTTACAAGCGATAAATGCTGTCAGGGAGACTATAGATAGAGCCGCACGTGCTGCCCCAGAAGCCGCCGCTGTATGGGCCGCTTTCTGCATCGGCATAGAAGTATGTCATTGGAATTTGCTGGTGGAAGACAACTATTGGAGTAATGTTTTCGGCTAACGTTGGGATAGGTTCTGTCAAACCCCATCACTGAAGCACTCGAAAACCGCAAGGGTATACAGTACGTCCTATGCAGAATGGAGTGGTACTGGGAGCTGGCAGGCTTGCTGCTTGAAAAGAACAAGAACGAGACAGCCACGGCTGCATTGCGAGAGAAGCTGGAGATGGAAATCACACGGCTCTTTCAGAGGCTCCTCCTGTATCAAATGAGGAGCATCTGTGTTCATCACCGCAGCCAGGCCGCCACTATTTTCGGGGATGCTTTTCGAATCGACAACTGGGCAGACCAGCTGCTTAGTATTAAAGAAGCCGAAGAAGCTGTGCAACGCTGCTCGGAACAATACAACACCCAAGATGTCAAGATGGCGCTACAGAAGCTCAACGACACGGCAGACGCTTTACGACAAAGCTTGCAGAATATCGGCACAGAAATAAAGCACCAAGCCGAATTTCTACAAAGCATCGATTCGGACACAGAATGGTCACGCAATATCGACATAGAAACGCAGCCCCAGAAAAAATACCTAGAAAACATGGATAAAGCAACACGAGATTTGAAAATCTGGTTAAGCGGACACGGACGGGACAAGGATAAGCAATGCCTTTTAGACCTTTACCTAACCGATCCCCGGACAAACAAAAAGGAAATTGAAGAGAAAAACGGCGGTCTGCTGAAAGACTCGTATCAATGGCTTCTAGAACACATAGAGTTTCGACGTTTCAAAAACGAAAGGGAAGCTCGGATTCTCTGGATCAAGGGAGACCCTGGCAAAGGCAAGACAATGCTTCTTTGCGGTGTCATCAATGAGCTGGAGCGGGACCCGTCAGTGTCACTTTCCTATTTCTTTTGCCAAGCCAGCGGTGGCAGTCACCTAAACACGGCTATATCTGTGCTACGAGGTCTCATTCACGACCTTGTACGTCAATATCCGCTGCTCATCACACACATGCGAGAGCCGTACGATTACATGGGGAAGAAACTCTTCAACGAGACAAACTATTGGCATGAGCTCTGTGAAATAGCAACTTCTATGCTGAATGACCCAACCTTGCAGAATCCCATCCTAGTTGTCGATGCCTTGGATGAGTGTAGCGTGGACCGGCAACGCCTACTAGAGTTCATCACTAAGCCGTCGCTTGCTAAATGGATTGTGTCAAGCCGCAATTGGTTGGACATCGAAGAGAGCATGGATAATGCAAAGCAAAAGGTCAAGATTCATCTCGAAATAAACCAAGATTCAGTCTCCATGTCAGTTGAGTCCTTTATCCTTTCCAAGGTGGATCAGCTGGCACAAAAGAAGAAGTACGATGACGAAATGAGGACCGCTGTCTTGGAACATTTGAGGGCGAACGCCAAAGGAAACTTTCTCTGGGTAGCCCTGGTTTGTCAAGAGCTTTCGAATTCAAGTACTCGAAAAAGAGACACACTTGATAAACTGAAGTCGTTTCCGCCCGGGCTTGATTCTTTGTATGGGCGGATGCTGGAAGAAATCTCCCAAACACAAGATGTCAAGCTTTGCATGGCTGTCTTGGCCAAAACCTTGATTTTATACCGAAATGTCACTTTGGAGGAGCTACATGCTCTTGTCGAGCCACTCGAGGGCTATGAAAAGCAGTATGTTGAAGAGGTCATCAGGTCATGTGGCTCTTTCCTGACGCTCCATAACAACCGCGTTTCTTTTGTGCACCAGTCGGCAAAGGACTACTTGTTGAATAAAGCCTTGGGCAAGATACTGCCTTTGGGAGCTCCACACGAACATCAAATGGTTTTGGTGCGGTCACTAAGTCTTCTTGGCAAAACGCTGAAGCGTGACATTTACCGTCTAGAGGCCCCCGGATGCTCTATTGATCAGGCTTTGGTTCCCGACCCCGACCCGTTGGCCGCTATTCAGTACTCTTGCGTCTTCTGGATTGACCATCTCCGCGACTCTCCTGCAGGTGTGATGGTTAGCGAAAACGAAAGAGTTCTAGGCTTCTTCAAGGAACAGTATCTTCAGTGGCTAGAATCTCTCAGCCTCATACACAGCATCCCTGTTGGGATACGAGCAATAGAAAAGTTGGAGGCCTATTTGGTAAGTGGCCCTATACTGGGAGCAAAGATTTCAACCCAATACAATCTAACATGTTACAGCAGCAGGGGCCATGCCACGACCTTCACAACATTGTCAAAGATGCGCGTCGTTTCCTCTTCTCCCATGCAGAGATTATTGAAGTTGCTCCTCTGCAAGTTTACGCATCAGCACTGATTTTTAGCCCTACCAACAGCTTAATCAGACAACAATTTAGTCAGGGAGAGCTAGACTGGATTGAACTGAAGCCAAGGGTTGGAGAAAATTGGAATGCCTGCCTGCAGACTTTCGAGGGCCACTATGATTACGTCACATCGGTAGTGTTCTCAAATGATGGGCAGAAACTAGCATCGGGGTCGGAGGACAAGACGGTCAAAATCTGGGATGCGACTTCTGGTACGTGCCTGAGGACTCTTTGGGGTCATGGTGGTGATGTGACTTCGGTTGTGTTCTCGAATGATGGACAAAGGCTGGCATCAGGATCGGATGACAAGACGATCAAGGTTTGGGATGCGACTTCTGGCGTATGTCTACAGACCCTTGAGGGCCATGGTGAACGCGTGGTGTCAGTTGCGTTTTCAAATGATGGAAAGCGACTGGCATCAGGGTCGAATGATTGGAGAGCTAGGATCTGGGATGCAACCTCTGGCGCCTGTTTGCAGATCCTTAACCATTGTCATTATGGCAGTGTGAGATCAGTGATATTTTCGAATGATGGACAGCGACTGGTCTCAGGATCGGAGGACACGACAATCGTGATTTGGGATGCGACTTCCGGTACGTGCCTGATGACTCTTTGGGGTCATGGTGGTTATGTGACTTCGCTTGTGTTCTCGAATGATGGACAAAGACTGGCATCAGGATCGTATGACGAGACGATCAAGATTTGGGATGCAACTTCTGGCACATGTCTTCAGACCCTTGAGGGCCATACCAGCTGGGTCAGATCAGTGGTGTTTTCAGATGATGGGCAGCGACTGGCATCAGGGTCAGAAGACAACTCAGTCAGGATCTGGGATACAACTTCTGGCGCGTGTCTGCAGAAGCTAAAGGGCCATGATTACTGGGTGAGCCCAGTTATGTTTTCAAATGATAGACAGCGACTGGCATCAGGATTGGATGACCACACCATCAAGATTTGGGATGCGACTTTTGCTACATGTTTGCAAACCCTTGATGACCATGGTAGGAGTGTGGAATCAGTGGCACTCTCAAAAGATGGGCAGCGACTAGCATCTGGGTCGGAGGACAAGATGGTCAAAATCTGGGATGCGACTTCTGGCGCGTGTCTGAAGACCCTTGAGGGTCATGAAGATCAGGTGATTTCGGTTGTGTTTTCGAACGATGGACAGAGACTGGCATCGGGTTCCTCGGACTACACAGCCAGGATCTGGGATACGGCATCTGGGGCATGTCTTCAGACCCTTGACGGCCATGATGACTCGGTGACATCAATGACTTTTTCGAATGATGGACAGCGGCTGGCGTCGGGATCGAATGACGAAATGATCAAGATTTGGGATGCGACTTCTGGTACGTGCCTGAGGACTCTTAGGGGCCATGGTGATTATGTGACGTCAGTTGTGTTTTCAAAGGATGGACAGCGACTGGCATCAGGATCGGATGACAAGACGATCATGATTTGGGATGCGACTTCTGGCGTGTGTCTACAGACCCTCGAGGGCCATGGTAAATACGTGGTGTCAGTTGCGTTTTCAAATGATGGAAAGCGACTGGCATCAGGGTCGGGCGACATGACAGTGAAGATCTGGGATGCGACTTTTGGCATATGCTTGCAGACTCTTCAACTAGGCCGCACTATATATCTCCTTTCGTTTGACCCAGTCAATGACTTGCTTCTTTCTACGGAAGCCGGGGTCATAAACATCAATGAGCCTATACTGACCTCGCTGTCACCAAATGACCAATCCTCTTTGATCCAATCCTGTATCCAAGGCTATGGTATCACTAGTGATGGCACATGGATTACGAAGGATGGACAAAAGTTGCTTTGGCTGCCTCCATGGTACCGAATCAGTGTTTCAGTATTAACAATATCAGGCACCAAGGTCGGGTTAGGATGCACTTCCGGTAGTGTCTTGGTCATGGGGTTCAAATCTAGTGGGAAGGATGAGACACCCGCGACCTAGGACCTAGGTGCAGTATTGCCTGACAGCAATTTTCAAGGGTAGATATGTCTACGTTAGGATTTGCTCACCATTGGTACTGTATTGCTTGATGATACTGTTAGGTAACGCCATTATTTTGGGCCATTTCAATCTCTAGATACTCATATAGCCCCAATACATACCGTCACTTGAAAGCTAGCAACATCTACTACTTGCATTTACATGAGTTATTTCAGACCCCCCATCACTATTAAAGCAGGATGTTTATGTTGTATGATGGATAAATAGTTGGTACCCTGAGCTTGAACTGCAGTAAATCTTGACAAGAGGTTTACCTTATATTACTCATTTCTTCTGGCCACACAGTGGGCTATAGTCTGCAATATCTGTCCTGATATTGCGCACGAGAGGCTATGGCAAGCAAACGACGGCAGTTTTAAATGAACCGCCAATAGCCTTTTCTAGATTCTAACATGCCTATACTGATAATGGCGTATTAACAGTAGACTAGAGAAGAAGACATACTGAAATGTCCTTCGTGGTTGAGCAAAGATATCAGCATGGAGCGGGTATTGATCCAGGTCGATTTTCTATTTTGATCCACTGTAGAGAGAAGGTAGTTTTGAAGTTCTTATGAAGTCTATAATGTTTGCCGGGCTCATTGGACTCGGAAGCCTGATAAGCTCGGCCACTACTTGATTCGTGAAGTAGACCCTTTGTTTCACGTCTTGACTTCCGCGAGTTGTAGCCTGTATCAAGGAAGGCCAGCTAATGTAGGCTCAGCCGGAATAGGAGATACCTCGAGTCTGGATGCGGAGAAGTCTTAGAGGCAATAATGTGGAAAACTAGACGTTGAAATGGCTAGTTAACTAAACTTGTAGAGCCGAGTACGACGTGGTGATGTCGCCGGGCTTTACATATGATTGCGGACACCACACCACTGCAGCACTGCTGTAGCCTTAATATACCAGTGCCCTCTAGTACGACTAAAGAGTTTATTGTGGATGTAATACTTCTGCCCTTATAGGATCTGGCTGTCTTGGGAAGATAGAGCAATGAAATTTACGAAGCCGTGTCTCCTCGGCATCTAGCCATACAGCTCGCTCAGAGGTGCATATTGGAGACTCAGTTCTATGAAGAGTCGCTTCCTATACGAGAATTCTTGATAAGCATATAGCCTACGCATGCTTGCTTGCTTGTTATTATGTAGAGCGAGGTCCGTTTGATAGCAGGTTCAGTGTAGTTACAGGCTTTAAGCATAGTCAACAAGAGTGTACACAGCTTTGTAGAGTCACGAAGATAGAGATTGTCCTGGGCCAATGTCATTTTGGAGAGAGGAGATAGACCGGGTAACATGATGTAGAAATATTAATGTAAACTAGGGAAAATAAATCCATAATGGAATCGTTGAACGCTAGGTCCTAAAGACTAATCAGCGATCAATGACAAGATGCAGCTTACTCACGAGATAGCTGTCAAGTGCGGTGCCAAAACAGCCTTGACTACGCTGGAACTCGCAACCAGGCAGCAAGCCTAGACACAATTTTACAGGAATAATGCAAGGGAAGATGGATGGATGCGGGATGTGGAACGTGGGATGCGGGACGTGGGATAAGGAATGTGGGATAAGGGGATAAGGGATACAAAATGGAAAATTGGATCTGAAAACTACCAAGTATATTTGAGCTGATATTAAACTGGGCTGCCTATGCTGGCAGTGAGCCTGCTCCTCAGCACTTTTCCCCCCTTACTGCCTTACTGCTTTACTGGCGGACTTACTGTAGTTTTGTTGCAAGGAGCCTGTCTGGGTTGGGTCACATATTTTGCGAGAGTCATAGCCTTGATGCATATTGTGATTCCAAAACGTTTACGGGTGGCGATGAGTGATGTATAATCAAAAGCACTCATATAGTAGTACCGTTGGTTGTCGACGGTATAGTCCGCAAAGTGCTCTTAATAATCAAAGACCAGGACTGTGACATTGTTATTCAAAGTACTGACTATATTCAAATCCCTTCTAGCCCTTGGAAGGGAAGTGCTCTAGGCATATTACCGAAGCTATTCCAGAAGCATTAAGAAGATGTGCCATGCCATATGCTTAGTCTACTACCATGAGATCGAAGAGACTCAAATATTGGCTGTGCATAGTGCCAATCTTTCTTGTAGCATCTTGGGTAGATTCCCTCAAAAAACAACAGTTTAGCCTAGATGCTTTGATTCTCGCCACAAGGTTGATTCTCACGAGAGAGCCGATATCAATGCTTGGCTGTAATGCAAAGGGATCGAGGCAGCTGTTGTTCTTAGCTTGGGTATACTGACTCTTCGTATACTTCAGAGTTTTGTTTTTCTAGATGCAAGACGCAGGGCTGGTCTGTGAGGAATAAGCCACATTCTAGAAAACCGTGTGCTGGGCTACGCCCTTTGACAGTTCCAACACTATGCCCACGCTGCTCCGTGCATTATCAAAGACAATTAATTGCACTAGATCATGGGGGCTTTGCTCCTCCTATCCTAATATCAATCTGTAGATAGAGCATTGTGGGTGGACCTAACTATAGGCACATAACATGGCTAGTGATATTGCTTGGCATGCTTGAGGGCGCTTTTACACAGCATACTAATTGTATCATGGTAATGCCAGAATGGATGCCAAGAAATGCTTCTACTGCTTCTTTCAATGTATCGGTGAAAGCATCTGGCGGACGGCAGGGAAGACAGCGAGAACGGGACGAGGGGGTAATAGTGCATCCGGTTATATAGAAGGTGCCTGGGCCACTCATACCCAGTATAGCAAAGTTTAGACCCATCATTACCATTCGAAAATAAGCTGGTGAAGGAGTTGGTGGAGTTTTCGATTTTGTTTTCTGTGTGGCAACTAGCGATCACGCAGATTCCCGCCAGCAATACTGCTACATCTAGGGCTTTCGATTTCGCATCTTCTAGGCCACGTCTGCTTCTACTTGTATTCCTTCATGATGCTTCGTCATTATTCTAAGCCTGGCGCTATCCCATCCCGAGATATTCTTGAGAGTCTTTGCTTCAGTAGCCCTGGAATTCTCGAATGTCAAGTTTTCAGAAGGCGCACTGATCCCCAGTAGCCAGGACCCTTCCACGGAGGTACTGTACGGCCTCTGGCTATATCTCTATTCCCATTTAGCAATGCTGGTTATAAATGATACGAGATACGACTGAGACTAATGCTGCGCCTAGTAGTAGTCTAGAAACTTGTAGCATGCTAATAGATAGATGCACTATGCCTTCGTATTCTAATTGGCCTTCTTGCTTGACGAGACTGCAATCACAAGACTAAGCCAAACACCAAACCAGGTCCCAAATACTTGGATCTACAACTCAAGTCACATACCTGCAGCCAAGGCACCTCTGCTATTCATAGTGGCTTCGCTTTGGTACAACCAAGAAGGCCAGTCTGTGTACCACATCTACACAAAAAGCCCATCTAGTTATTGATAATATGTCTAGATGATCACGGGCCATATCGCAAATTAGCATTCAAGCCGAGATTTGCCTTGTGTCTTCTATGCAGTTGTCCAAATTCTTCGAATGATGCTTGATCCAAGATCATCACTGTTTTACCAACATCCGATCTGGGCATTCATCATCATTTTACCGCAAAATATTTGCCTCGAAACGTCTTATAGTCGGAAATAAGAAATGGCAGGTTTTGAGCCTCTACCACGCTTGGTGAAATGCACGGGGCTCTATGAAATCACAGCAACAATGAACAACTCGTCATGTGCCCAGATCGTCTTGCACCAATTAGCGGCATGAAATTAGAGTAGTCTACTGCCGACAATGGCCTATTTGGAGATAAAGTAGAACTCGAAATTCGCGAAGTGGGAGGGGAAGAGCTTGGAAACCACTAATAAGCCACGATATGCCCTCATACGAAGGTGTAAAAGAATCTCGGGGTCTTTCTTTACACACTCCTTGTACTATCGCAGCACAGGGGCCTTCTTTCACTCTTGATCCCTAGACCATTCCAACTCTCTTAATCCATTTGTCCAGGCAGTGCAGCAGCAATGAAGCCCACTATATCCTTTCTGTCTCTGGCTCTGTCTCTTCTCAGTCCCGCTCAGGCTGGGATCATTGAAGACCGCAACTACAGAATTGCAACTACAGGAAACATGCACGCCATCTTCTCCTCCAAGCAGCGCGGGCCTCTCGAGTTTGTAGACTTGATTGGCTTCTACCCCGAGATGAAAGCTGTTAACATTTATTCTGCCCTAAACCAAGAGGAGCCTGACAATGATGATAAGCTCAGCCTAGGAGAGGCTTACGTGGATTTAGCGGAAAGGAATAACATAAAAGCTGACGACATGGCGTGGATTAGCTTTGACCTCAAACACTGCTTGGAAACCGATGAGGCGGTTGGCAATATCCGCCGTCATCGTGGACTTGATGTTGACGAAGAGGTCCGAATTTTCCCCGATGACGAAGAGTGGAATTCTATCCTTGATTCCAAGGAATATCTGATGCTATTGCAGATGACCACCAAGCCGGTCCAGGAAATACGCCTGAGGAGACATGTTTATGCCAACAGCATCCGCCAATCTCTCGATGCTGAGCGTATTTACTTTTCCATTGCATCGTCGGGAGACGAAACTTCTAGTGAGGCAAAGGCATCTTCCGACGATCTAGACACTGCAGCCCATTCATTGCCTGGCAGTGGAGAAGAGGAAGTAGAGCAGGAAGATACACTAGAAAAGATGCTTGCTGGAATAAAGGAAAAGGAGATGACCTTGCTTTTCAAGATATATTGGGAGGTTAAAGAAATCCTATTAAAAGCTGAGAGCAATCCTGATCCCTTGGCTTCTCCGTCCGAAAGCAATCACGATCCTCTGGATTCTCTGCCTGATGCGATGAGCGACTCCGAACTGGACGAGACCGATGACAGCATGTAGCGGCTTGCTGAAAAGAAGACGGACAAACTTTCATGGAGATTCAGATACGAAACCCTAGAACATCCCATATCCCATACATTATATACGCTCCTTGTCATTGACCAAATGTTACCAATCCCAACCATAAAGCACACTTGTTTGTCAACTAGTTGAATATTAACTTGGAAGCTGGGGCTGTTGTTCGGCTAGCAAAATAGAGCTGATGCCGGGCTAGGCATGACCATGTATATGTATATATATCTTCGTAAAGCCGCATGAAAGGACTGCATTATGGTGAACCCGCAATTCGGCCCATACATCTTTTGCTGTATCAAGGTGATTGGTCTTATTAAATTTTGTGCTCATGTATACGAGTACCCCTCATGGCGCACATATCTGCTTCTTCTTCTCCCCATGACGCGGAAGCTTTGTGTTCTCCCCATACGATCTCAAGTTTGAAATCCACTTGGTTGATATTATTGGTGAAATAGAAAATAGGAGAAGAACTGTATAGATAGAATGGTTTACAGGGCAGGACCTCAAACACAGTAGACTTTCTCCATCTGAGACTGGCTATTCTGGTACAGGTCTTCGCGCGAGAACTGGTAAGTCTACAAAGTTTTGTCTACATGGGGGTGTTCCTCGTTCAATCGAGTGCCAGCCATTCTAAAAAGACTCTACCGTACTCTGCATCACTTGAGCCTTGCGAGTGATTTCAAATGTAGATACAAAGTCTTGGAAAGAAGAGAAAACAGCTAAAAGCAAAGACCAGATGTTAGGATGAATCGAGACCGTCGTTAGCAACTAGCATTCAAGCAGACTACATCGCCTAGTCAAGGAACAGAGAGTATTTTAATAAAAGTATTCACCGTCCTAGTACTTATAGTAGCAGTGCCAAGCCCTTACAAGTGAACTTTCTATTCTCTCACCCAATATCGTACCTCGTAAAGAACCATGTCAAAGCTAATAGTTTCTAGGTAATATCTAGGCACAGGTTGCATACCAAGCGACCAGTTGATAAAGGGCTGAAGAACTCATACGACGTTTCAAGAACGAGCACTGCCCCCGCCCCTCTTCCGATTATTAATTTTGCTCTTTTGCTTGCTCATTATGTAACTAGACAACTCCGTAGAGCCGTAGTTGAGGCATGTGAGAACGCTTGTGGTTTCTCTAGCTAGCCTCTGCCCCTATTGAAGACTATATTCCGCATCAGTCGGGGAAATCAGAGCGTTAACGTTGTTCCTCGTCAGGTCATGTCCGACTATTTATTCCGTTGTAATCTCAACTATCAGCTCCCTTTTTGCCCCTATTCTCCCTGAATGATCAGGTCCAGAATACAAATTCTTGCCCTCCACCATCAAGTAGCAGCCGGCCTTTGGGCACTAGAGTCCTAAAAGGAGCCTCAGTAGCAGGAACCTGGTATTCTGATTGCTGGAAAGATGATTTCATAAGGCTGATCGCGATATCCCGATCTTTCACGCCAAATGTAGGACAAGGACAATCTTTTAGGTTAGCCTTCTAGATCATATTGCTTATAGCCTTTTACCTCTTCCTATAGTGTTTGGCTTTTCGAACTACACTCTACTCCTAATCAACAGGGACGATCTCGAATCCCCTCGTAGTGCGTAGGTTGCAATGTTTGCGGATCTCAGGGAAGTTGTGGGCTGTTAGATCTTTGCCAACTCTGGAAATGAACCATCTCAAATGGTCGGATTGGGCCTCCGCTATTCCTCAAAGATGATGTACCTTATCTTAAATCTAGCTCCTTGTGACAATTGGGCGCCTTGTCAATACCAATAATATGAACAGTTTCGTAGCTTTGGAGCAGAAGCTCGCTATACTGATGTCTCCATCCTCTGTAGCAGCGTGGAGGAAGCATACTTTATACGTTTTCCCCAGTTAACCTCCTATCTAGAGACCCCAAGAATTCTTCACAAGTGGTAGGCAGAAGGCGCGAAGCGACATGCAATAAATATCAAGAGCTATTGATAGGCTGCTACTCAGAGCCAGTATTTCCGAGCCGTACCTACAAATAATAGAGATACAGCCAGGCCAGAGCTATGCACTGGAGGCTCATGTCAAGCAGAGAGCTGAACAACAAGGGCTCAGTCGTCCTAGGCTTCAGACAGCTCGGCTCGGCATTGCCCCTAACCACATATCACCATAGTCAGTAGAGAAACGGCAAAGAGGCATAACTAAGAAGGATCAGGAGGATAAACTAAATCAAGTACTAAGATATTTGGCTTGTGAAAAGTGTTGTGTTACAATGGAAGCAAAAATAAGGATAAAAGCAAGCGGCTTGCCAAGGCCCTAGTTATCTACTCTAATCAATCCCCTGAACGAGATGGGATGAGGGAAAAGCTGCAGCAAACATTTCATCCAGAAGCATTCGGGGCTGCTGATTAGGCGCGAGTTGAAGTCCTGTTTATCTAGACTGACCAACTTACCCTGAGTGGCGGCCAGTGATGGGCAAGTCATATGTGGCGCCAAGGTCGTGTATCAGTTATTTTATATAACACAGGTTGAATGAAGTAAAAAGGCGGACAGTGTTCGGTACTTCCACATCTCACATCTTCATTTCAAGCATTTATTTTGAGTTTCACAGCGCTTTAATACTGGCACAGCCGACTCTAGCGCAGGTGGTAATATTAGCATTCCTGTACCTATAAAAGACGACGCATATTGGTAGTGACAAGTAATACTTTAATGTGATAGGAGGCAGGTTGTGTGTCTTGGCTAAGGCGGTCTATCTGCCTCATCTCTAGTTTAGGTAACTAGGGAACTGCATCATACAAGAAGACACATCATGTTTTTTATCAGAAATACATCAAACCTTCAATACATCTAGCACGACTGGATGGGAGCTGCTTGTTGGTTGCAATGTACTCTTGTGAGGTGTCATTTTTATGGTAGCATCAAAAGCATAGAGCAGTATACTGCATGGGCTCTTCTATTTCTACTCCTATGCTAAACAGCCAGATTGGGGATAGAGGGAAGACTACTAAGTAGGCATCTGGTCTGTTAGGAACAGGAAAGAGAGGCATAAACGTTTAGTAGAGCAACTTTATTTCCACGGACTAGGGTGATTGTAGGCTCCTAGCGTACCCCCTCAGCTGACTTGGCAGTGATCTACAGCACCTGCTTCTAGAGCTTAGCACTGAGGACCAGCTCCCCGCCGCTTATTTCTATGGAGAATGCAGGGTTCCTTGGAGCAATGTTTATAAGCATCAGCACCGTAATCACATATTGGGTCTCCTAGTCCTTTGTATGGAAGATCATTCATCTCAAGTTTCTCGATTTTGGGTTTGGCCCTGGTTTATAAATACCGGATCTCGGAACGAAAACGAGAATCTAAAACAGGAAATAAAACTACCAATCAACATGCTTGTTCCAATTTTGTGTCAAGCTGAGCCAAACATCAAACTCAAGGAGAAGCCTCCGGTTGACTCGGTAAAGAATAGTGGGTCTTTGGTCTGATTAGGGTTAGCTTCAAGATAAACCCACATGCTTTTTGTCTCCTAATTGTTGTCACTTTCACACTCATGCTCTTCCTCCGTCAGACACACATGCCTTTGTGATGTTTTGTTAGCATTTCGCATCCTACGGCGCTATATCGTCGATTTCTTGATGGCTGTACTGCTGTTTTCTGTATGGAGGACTTTGGCTCACCAAACTTTTATCCAGGTGGTATGGCCACGTTGTCACGTGATCACAAATCGGCTTGGCCATGTTTTGACATCCACAGCGCTAGGCATATCTTTGACCTGAGCCAATGGGGGCTTTGCTGTGAAGACTATCATGAGCATACCACTTTTACAGCACACAATGGATACAGTGTTGGGGTATTTATGGTAGACCTCTATGGTGCTAACCGAGTGAGGTCAATCGTTACTTCACTTGCGCGTTAGGGCTAGCATAAAGGTCCTTGGCGCATGACCTTTCTACCAAAGCACGGAGCTGCATAAAGCCACAAAAACAACGCACAGATTGCCATGGGCAACCACAGCACAGCCTATGCTGGCTGGTTGGCTCTTGTAAAGAATTTTATAAAGTAGTTCATGGGTTGTTAAATAGTCAACATAGGCCTCCGCTTTGGGCGAGTCAACAGGCGTTCTACACTCTTCTAATCTAGCCCATGAACCCTTTTTTGCCTTGGTCTCCTGCATCCTCGAATTCCTCGCATACTCTTGACTAAACACAGCTATGAGATTCACATTCATAGTTCCATCATTCTCCTTGCCTCTGCCTCTGCCTCTGCCTCTAACTCTGACTCTGACTCTGCTTCTTGCCAGCCTTGCTACAGCTAGCATCTTTGAGGACCATGGCTACGTAATAAAAACTGCTGGAGATATACACGCGGTATTTTCTTCGAAATATTATTGCACGGAGGAGTTTCTTGATGTGATCAGCTTTTCTCGGAAGATGAAGATGGCTAGTATCTACATTGCCAACAACGAAGAGGAGCCTGACCATAAGAATAAGCTGAGTCTAACAGAGATTTACATCATTCTCGCAAGAATGAAAAATCTAGAGCCTAACGACATGAAAGCGGTCATGTTTGATGTCGATGAAGACGAGGAAACCGTCAATATCATCGACAATATTCGCAGGGACCGCAACTTGGGCCCTCTGGAAACGGTCTTGATTCTCCCTGGAGACAAGGAGTGGGATACGATTTGTAGTACTCAGTACTACTTGAAGTTGCTGCAGGTCATGAGTAAGCCAGTCCAGAAAATACTCCTCATGAACCGGGAGTATGTCGTCGGCTGGGGTGAACATGGCATCACTTACCGTATTGTCTTTTCGTCCCCAGAATCACAACCGAGAGAGGAGAATCTTGCTAGCAAAGCATGGGGAGCTGTTATCAAGGCTATATCTATCACAGCTGGGCTGACAGTTGACAGTGATAAAAAGCAAGAGGCTGCGTTAAAGGCTTTTCTCATTGAAGAGGAGTGGAAGCAGTTTGCCTTCAGTTCTCAATTTGGCATTCAGCTTGCTAGTAAAGCATTGGCTGCTATGAAAATTTGTGATACTTCGCAACTTTGGACGTGACAAAATGCGAGTTAGCTATCACTATAAATTACAGAAAAGGTTGGGTGTTTGATGTGTGCGAGCCGGAGGGTTACTAATAAATACCCCCTACCCCCTTCAATTTAGCCCCCACGGCAAATATCAATAATAGCAATACAATTGTCTTCGCAACCACCGAGAGCGACTGGTGTACCAGCAAGCAGGCGTCTATTTCGCGGATAATCAAGTCACCCCCTGCCCGCGACTTAGGGGACACAATGCCTTATCGACGACTCCATATAATTTGAGGTCCCCATGACTAGCTGTTCGTTACAACCCACGACATAGCAGGTTCTTGCGACTTGAAGATTGTGTGGCAAAGTGTATCTAACTATAGCGATTGCTTTGCATGTTGTGGGGGCCAATGGATACCACATTAACGCATATCATCACGGACAATCGCAGGCATACATCGATTATAGCCACCAGACTATCGTGGAAACTGTTATGCTGCTTGCTGCGACTCAATGCCTTGGATTTATAAGCTAGCAGAGCCACAACCGCCCGCTCTGTCGTTGTTCTTGGCTCATAGAGTTCCTGTTTGCAAAGACCTTTGTACAAAGGCTCTTTATACTCCAAGACGGGCCTCGCTTGTGAACTGTCATACGCACATGGACTATGTATAGGGAGCGAATCACACCACTCGTGGTTACTATGAAGCCCTAAGAACTCTCAACATAGCCAACCTCCGTGAGAGCTTGGCGCGGTTCAATAGGCAAATTTGATAAATCTAGAGCTAAGCCACGTAGCGTCTACGAGGCAGACATGCTCAAGCGTGGGATGGATGAAGAGGCCATTGTTTTTGAGGGTGCCCTATATGGTAGATAGTGTATACTATACCCGAGGTCTCACTCTGATAACGGGATAATTTACTTGATTTCGACCGGGAAATGTTCTGGGTCATTGACGGCATTAATTCCATTCATGATAATTCCGAAACTCCGGCCGGCCTAGCTGTCTGTTTCCAATGTCCCTACCATTAAACATCCATCGCTAACGTTATTGTCATGTCAAAGTTAGCGTCTATTTATAAATATGCAGAAGCCGAGGCGTGTGCTTGTGCCATGCAAATGCCTCGTGCTAGGCAGGCAAGCAGATCCCCCTATTCTGCCCAGCAGGGGCCGGATGCTTATTTACAAGCGAAAGACCGGGAGATCAGCGTCTCCTTTGATAGCCCAGATCTGGTCGGCAAGCTTAATATGTTTGTGGGCTTCTGGTCTGATTTTTCTTATGAGACGCAAAGAAACGGGAGGAGACTCATCATAAAAGAAGTCCTATCCCTGATCAAAATTCGCATGTCTTCTACTGGAACATGAGAGTTGGTGTTTGACTGTCTCAAAATAAGCATGATATTAAGCGAGTCTAAAGCTTCCGAAGATGCTAACAACTGCCCTCGGCGCATTGATTATTGACCAAACCAAAGTTGGTATGACCTTAGACTAAATGGCTTAGATGCTTGGAATAAGCCAAAGCTTTACCTCCTTTTTTGAAAGTTTCTCGGAATTAACGAATAACTTAACGCCGCATATGCCAGTGCAACCTTGAATCCGTAAATCTAGGCAGACTCTTGGCTTTTGCCCTGGATACACCGTGGGTTATAAGACCGATCCGTGTATGACTGCACGGCCATATGCTGCATGAAAACGGAAACATGGTAAACACTATCACAGACCACGTCATGAGCCTGCAGCTAGGCCGGGAGAGCTTTGTGTCAACAAAGCGAACTACGTTCGACCCTCCTTGAATCGAAGTGGGAAAATCAGGCTTCAGCGTCGGACTTGCCTTGGATTTCCTAACTTCCGTTTGGGCTTAACTGACATATGTCTATTTTATAGTGCTTGGCAACGTGGTGTTAGACCACTCGTGATGAACTCCTAGTTATGCTTCAGTGCACAAGTCTCTGTTGGCCCCGGCCTGTGGTGCACGGAGATGCACGGAGTCACAATATCAATGTACAAAATATCGTCCACTTTGCTGACTTGAAGCATCTACTGACTGGGCTAACGTTCATGTAAGTAATTTCGAAGGTATTAAATAGCTGGCGAATACCTACTACTTCTGCAAGATCGTTAGTCCTTGAACTTGTCACATCAATCTTGCTATCCAACACCTTTCTACCATTCTATTCAATTTCTTTTCTGAACCTCAATATGAAATTCTCTGTGTACTCGCTGTCTCTGGGCTTTTATCTCTTCGGCGCTGCCCAGGCCGACATCCTCGACGACAATAACTATGATGTCATACAGATGCAGCCACAAAAGTATGCGGTGTTCTCCCCAGAATCCGATGAAATGCGCTCCCAAATGAGCATCTTCTCCTACTACCCCGACGAAAAGATTTCTACCGTTATGCCTGCCAAAAAGGATGAAGAGAGTCTTGATGACCCTGAACTCAGCTTGATGCAAATTTACAATGCTCTCCTCAAAAGATCAGGCATGACCTTTAATGAAATGAGGTGGCTGATGTTTGATATGGACAAAAACGAAGAAACAAGCAAGATATCTGCTACGATCCGGCAAGCACGGGGTCTTGACCCCAAGGCTCAGGTTGAAATTCTCCCTAGCGATCAGGAGTGGAAGACTCTCATGCAGAGCGAATACTATGAGCTGGCGTTACTAATTGCTGGTAAAGAGGCTGACAGAATTGTTCTGAGAGTCAAAGAGTCCCCCGACTGGTGGAAGGGAATCTCTCTTGAGGATCGTATTCAATTCTTTTTCTCGCCATCAGACGATGAAATTTCGACCTCTGGAGACGGTGATGAACCTTATTGGTTGTCTAGCGAAAAGGAGACTGCCCTATTTTCCACCATAGAAAAACAGGAGGCCGAGACCTGGGCTGGGTATTTTATGGGAGGACTTGGCGAAATGGTAGCAGATGGGGCAGTCTAACTCTAGTTGTAGAGTTGGGTTTACGAAGCGACAGCAATGCTCGGTAGAGCTAATATACTGCTCATAATGAATGTCATGTACCTCTTTACTTTTACTCAAGAAATGTCGATTATCCATAGCCACTGGTCTTATTTTGTGTATTGTAGGCTGAGATTGAGTGACTGAGGCATCAAAGTATTTGAAAGCAGTCCTTTCTTGCATCTTGCTGTAGGCAGTGCGAGAGTAAGAAAGATGTTTGGGTAGCCAAACAAACTATATTATTGCGTTTAGAGCGAGGTAGCTGTTGCAGCAAACTTAGTAGAGTTAATGGTAAAGGCTAGCATATCTTTCTATTGTCTTTTAACGAGACGGGCAGTGCGGAGGGAGATATGGGGAATGGGCTATAGGTGCATCATATTAGCGTTGATCTTTATGAGTTATTATAAAATTCCCTGCCTATATCAAATAGTGCTACGGGTAATAATTGTGTAAGCTAGTGCTTCGAGAACATCTAGTCAAGACGCGCCGAAGAGTGAGTGCCCAGGTTCAGTTGTATAGACCCCGTAACGTTATGGCAGCCTCAAATCAATCAGTGTTCCGGCCCTCATCAAGCCTGGGTGGGACATGGGCTGTCTGTGATTTACGCGCATTTAATACTTGATGGCCACTGTTTACCTCTACCAAAACTACCCCGTGTTGAATAGCTTGTTAGCTGCTTAATTCTGATCAGTTGGGGAAACGCTGGCGTAGAGTCATTCCTATCAAGTGTCTTGGCAAGGACAAGGCTATTTGCCATCGTGCGAGCTCTGGCACACTCAACTCACTCATTACTTCGACTCAGCTATTGCATCAGTTGACTCCCACTAATCTTGCCCATTGACGCTACAGTTTACTAGCCGCCGCAGCGACCTAGCTTCTGCCCAATTCATTTGTCTAGAAATCGACCGGTGGTGCTGCTTCCGTAGTTGATTAGTTGATGTGGCTTTGAATTGCCGTTTCTGCTGCTTCCTTTGGGCTAGCCTGCGAGATAGCATAGATATCATGCCGTACATTAGAGTGCCATCCTTGAAGCACATAGGATGGGTGTTGTAATATATACCCTAAAGACTGACCTATTTCGCGAAAATGCGACGAGTCAAGCTCAGTTATAAGAAACGCAATGTTTCTGATGCATTTTGCCGCGCCGCGCCGAAGTCCCTTTTTGCGAGGTCTGGTGCGTGCTGTAATAGAGACGACGCGACTAAGAAATGCCTAGGCAGGCCGTGGCACTGGGGTATACCAACATTTCTAAGAGATATTGGTGGGTTGCCATCTCTTCATGCTCTTCTTTGGAGTATCTTGGTTAAAAAGTCTAGAAGTTGAATGCGAGCATTGGCGATACTCGGTGTGTGTTGTATGGCATTCCTTCGCTGTCTTCTCGACCTACTTCGCTTGTGCTAACGGCATTCTCCTTCACTGAGTGATCTCTGTTCTTGGGAGGCTTTTGACTATTCTATATTCTTGTTTCTAGATTCACAAGAGAGTTCCATCATGAATGCCTTCGTCTTGGCTTGTTTCAATCCGCGACTGTGATGTCATGGATATAGATCAAGACCATGATTCGCGTATTTTGGTCCACGGTAACAAAGTTGCCTTCTGCGCATCAAGCAGATTTAGCTCAAGATAACCAACACGTTTTATGATTGCGTCATGCACACGACGTTTGCTCCAAGATAAAGAGAACATTTTCAATCCCTAGGCCGTTTATTTTTCCTGCAGCAGCGCGGCGGCAAGCCCCCTTCAGCCTATCTTGCGCAAATGCATTTGTAACATGCGCGTTAAGATAAATAAGGTTAGATGCACATAAGATGGCGAAAGATTTACTGGTTGCCGTTTGTTTAGGAGCCAGTGCATGTGTTTGCCTCGGATTTGTCCGCATCTTTGTGCTACCAATGTAGCATTAACGTTCTTGAGCTGACCATTAGCGATTTGATTCTTGGTACTTTGCCTGTTTCCTCTTCAATGATCCTCCCGGTCTTCAAAATGGAACTGCCCTTCTTTTCTCTAGTTGGACGTCATCCTTGGGTTGCATCTATATGAAGCCTAGCTATGTTGGAGATTGGAATGCTCTTGTTAGTTTTAGTCAACTTGAATATGCATCTGCCGGGGACTTGCCCATAAATACTGTCAAGGCTCTCTTTTTCCTGCTGAAATCTTGCCATAAGTATCTTCCAATGATATTCTGATAGAATAGGCTGCATCGTGTAGCCAGAACTTGGTACATCAATAGGCCCATCAGAGTTGCGCGGATATAATCGTTTACTGGTCTGATGGCTTGCCGCGTCTTTTTTTGCTTCGAATTGGCACTACTCACCTGTTCGCACTAGGAACCGTCGTCTCCTACTGTGATGTAGTGTCGTCCTTTGTTGATTTCAATGGGATTACGACCCGATATGTTCATATACATTAATTTCAGTGGCTCTCACATCGAGATAGTGTAAGAATGTCTATTCGTCCTCGTAATTCGCCTCTCTGCGCAGGCCTAGAAGTGGAAGCCAGCCAATTTCGTAGCAGGCGTGCACAAATGCCTATCTGCTGATCATGCATGCAGCTTCCTCAAAACCCGAGAGCCTGCGTGGCCAAACCTTGTATGGACCCCCTTGTACACCATTGGTTTCGTCGTTTCTACGTATGGGGTGATGTAGATGATGTGTAATTCCGCCATCGGCGGGGGTGTCATCCAACAAGCTTGGTTGCCGCGATATTTTATTTCCGTAATCCTCTCCAATCTAGTCGAGTTTATTGCAGAATTGATTGTTTGGCCTGTCCTGTTTTCGGATCGCTTGTTGCATCTTGGCGGATTTGTAATTGAGTGTCCTAGTCTGTTATGTGGGGAATTAGACGAGGCCATATCACCGATCTTCCGTCGTCG
Organism: Ceratocystis eucalypticola; assembly: GCA_001513815.1. Taxonomy (NCBI): domain Eukaryota; kingdom Fungi; phylum Ascomycota; class Sordariomycetes; order Microascales; family Ceratocystidaceae; genus Ceratocystis; species Ceratocystis eucalypticola. The sequence continues at coordinate 21,672 of LJOA01000257.1, forward strand.
CCTCATTCCAAAATCCATTTAGGCCTCATTCTGTCATTGATGTTTTTTCCAAGGCCCCACCCTCGTAAAAACTCTTCTTGGCAAAACTATGGGACCTGTACCTGGTTATGGTTCATCCTCGAAAGCCTACAGGCTGGCCAGTCATGCTGAAAAAATAGATGGTCAAGTTGTCTGCTCATCTCATCACCAACGTCTGTCATGGTCTGGAAAAAATGAGCGATAGTGAGCCATAGCTAAGTGAAAGGATAATAATAGTAGTAATTACGTGAAACGGACGGAAAGCGCGGAAGGACAATGCCCCCACTTTAATTGATTACTAATTAGTTCAAGTTGCGACACCACAATACTTCACTTCATTGTCTGATTCCTTTCACATCTTAATAGCCATGCTACGCTTTGGCTGCATTTCTTGTCCCGCGCGTTTTTTTCTGCAGTTTTTGTCTCACTGTGGAGCTGCTTTGCCAGATGATGAGATGAGTCTTGAAAACAAATCTACCAAAGATTATGGGATGCGGAATCCCGAATATCGCTAGGGCTGATGACGCGCATAAACGACTAGGGTCAATGAACGTTCGTGGCACCTGGTATAAATTGAGCGTTAGTTCCCCTCACACTCACATTCCCAAAGCTTAAGATTATGAAGAAACTATCGCATAGAAACTTCGCACCTATTCTCCAAGGCACCAAGCGTCACATCGGGCTGATCTTGTTGTCCGTATGATCTGAGTAAATCTTCGAGTCTACGATACGGGCCGTTCTAAATACCGACAGAAAAGTTGGGATTAGCACGAAATCCGCCGTAACAAGTGATTCCCCACGTCTAATGGCATGCTTCGCCACTTTAACATCTGCAATGTTCCATTTTTCAGTGCTAAGCTGGTAGCAGTTTGGTCGCGCCTTTGTGCATCCATATTCATCGAGAGTGTTTCCTAATGCACGGGACTACATGAAGTCACCACGGTGGTGCACAGATTACCATTGTCTAGTAGCCCGATACACCTCTCATACGAAGAAGCTCGAGTTTCCTATTGGCTTTCAGGAACAGAATATCTTTCGACGATGATGGAGTGGTTGGGATGTTAAATATCGAGTGTTTGTCCCCCGCGTTCAGGAGGCCGAAAGTTGAGATCTTCTCGACTCGCTAGTCTTGCCCTACTGGACTGTTCTACTCCTGGGCCATCCCAGTCTTGCACTCTTATATCATTTCTCAAACACAATGAAACTTCCCTTGTCTTTGCCTCTTTTGGCTCGAGGCCTTTTTACAATCTTCGAGCCTAAAACCGTCATCGAGTGCCATGCCTACGAAATCCGACGCTCAGGTATAATTTACGGGATTTTGTCCCCTGAATATCATGACGGTTCCCAGTTTCTTGACTTGATTAGCTTCTACCCTGACGCAAAAGTTGCAACCATCTACACTGCTAAGAATGACGACGAGCCTAATCATGACAATAAGCTTACTCTAACGCAAATCTTTAATTCTCTTGCCGAAGAAGCAGCGCTCTATACCCCTGTTGATACAAGATGGCTCATCTTTGATGTCATTGAAGACTCAAAAACCGATGAGGTGCTTGCTGGTCTCCGCGAAAGTTCTAGCCTTTACAGTGTAGATGATATAAACATCGCCCCGGGCGATCAGGGATGGGATGCGATTCTCAGCACCGAGTACTACAAGAAGGCGCAGCAGGTCATCGACAAGCCAGTGCAGGGAGTACTTGTAAGAAAGCAGGATCGTCATGAGTCATGGAAGCGCTTCAAGATGATCGACCGAATTCACTTTTTTTTCCCGCCATCGAAAGATAAAGAGCCAGCCACTCCAACTGCAGCTGAGGGGCTAGCTACCCAAGTTGAGCTACCACTTGATTATGAGGAGCAAAAGGCTATCTTGAATAACCTAATTATTTACGAGGACCAGGAAATTACATCTTTATCTGAGATTATGACAGAGCTTGTCGATTTGACCCAGAACACTGAGAAGAGCCACGAGATCCTTGAAACTTGGTTTTAGTCGGACATTTGCTTCTGGGGAGGAAAGATGGAACGTTTCGGATATCAAAACTTCCATACAATCCCATCAACCATCCCCCACCTACCTGACAAGGTGTACGCCTTAACTAAAGCAACAAATGCGAGCAGCTCTCACGGCAAAAGGGCGTGCCCTATGTTACACTCTGTTTCTATTTCACCTCAAACTTATAGTTTCGTCAATGCATCGCGTATGACGAAGAGGAAATATGTGGCTGTCCATTTCAGTAAATACCATTCGTATTGTGACAATACAGTAAATAATTTTAAGAAGAATGAGAAACTGTGTATATAAAACGATCTTTGTTGCCAATTTAGTACTGATTAACAGCAGTTTTGCTCTATATATGCTGGTGCATCAAGTGTTGCGTGGCGCATTATACTTGTCAAGTGGCGTCCCATGCACGCCCCACTTATTCATACCCCTTGTGGCTGAAGAACCATGATAGGGTTGACACCCTATCATGAATCCTGATGAATGAAGTCCAAGGACGTAGTGTAAACGTAATACCTTTAATGACTCAACTGATTCAAACATCAAGATCTATTCTACATTAAGTAATACCCTTCATTTTGTGCAAAGTTTCATGCAGTGTGAGACCTGAGTTTATACTCTACTAGCGAGTTAGGTATTTCTCGCGATTCTAGAACACTCTTCTAGTCACAATATCTACAATGATCGAGTTCCATACGTAGCCATTACGTAGGATAAGCCATTACACTGATATTGGTTTTTTTCGACAGGCGTCAAGCCCTTCAACCAAACTCCCATAGAAACGAAATACTAGGGCGCTGTAGGTGCGTACACAAAGGACATAAGTGTAGTGTATGAGAGTGAAAGGGAGATGGGATGGCACTAGGTTCCAAGCAGAGCTGTATACAAGACTCATGAGAACTATACTAGATATGGGTACATGTAGGCAACCCTGCCAACATGTGATATGGCAGACAGTTCAATCCAACATATCATAAAAGTGTTACACAAATGGAACGTACTCCTCCTGACATACTAACTATAACTAGCAAGGGCTTAAAAATGCAAGGGGTATCTATCGCTAATTTTAGTCAAGATGTCTGTCAACGCCAAGTACAGGCGTGCGGACCACTACCCAACAGGCTATACTCCAGCATGCGCAAAGAAGCAGTAATAGAAGCGAGCAGCAAAACAGCCATACTTTACCTGCGCTAGATAGCATAAAAGTCAAGAACCTAAACAACATATATAAACCCTGGCTAAGGTTAAGAGGCAGTATTGTTGCGCTTTTTCTTTTAGATCAACATACATCCATGACCTCGCCTTTTCTTGACTGCGCAAAGTAGACATCCTAGATAAACGAAAACCCTTTACACTTGAAGCTTTTTTTCGGCTTGATCAAGGCTTAGAGCACCGAGGTTAACGCCGAATCTGGCATGGCATTCGATCCATAACTCCGATGGCACATTTGGCATTCGTTTTTGCTTCGCTGTGGGGACCCTTGTAATTTAGTTACCCTGGCTAGTATCCGTAATTCCGCGACTCTTCGCTATACATGTAATATAGTAAGCACCATCACGGGCCAAATTATGGGCGAATGGCTGAGCCTTCGTATCTTCGTGTTTCCAATACGCCGGCTCCGGAATACACATCTCTAGGCGGGGTTAACATAATCTATGTCCCTTATACCCTTTGGTGTTAAATTTGAACGTTTCCGAGAGCCCTCTGTGACCAAGACCTAAGTAGTGACAGACTTCTGGCACCGCGACGTATGAGTATCCAAGCTTGGCTTGTATACATGAAGTTAGCTACACCAAGTCATGACACTTATGCGTAGGCTGTTGTTAACTAGTGGTCTAATTTGCGATCTTACATCGAAGGACAACAATTAAACCGTCTTGACAATGCCTCAACCTATGGTACAGCTCCGCTTCTCCCAAGCTTTGCTGGAATTGGCTTGGTATAACCGCATGGTTACTGAAGGCCGTGAAAAGAACCGCGAAGTTGTGAAATAAATAGCCGTGTTTGCCCTTCATATTTGGAAATCAAAAGACCAGGAACTTCCACACATCTGTCGCTCTTTTACCCTTTTCATATTCCTTACCATACACAGCCATGAAATTCTCGGTATCGTCATTCTCTCTGGCTCTATCCCTTCTTAGTCTTGCTCAGGGTAGCACGATAACGGACCATGGCTATACAACGAAGATGTCGGAAGGGGTACACTTGATTCTGTCTTCAAAGTGCCACATCAGACCCAAGTTACTGAACGCCATCGGCTTCAAGCCTGACAGGGGAGTTTCCACTGTCTACATTGCGAGGAATGATGGGGAGCCCGAAAGTGAACACAAACTCGGCTTAGCGGAAATTTACAATGTTCTAGCTGAAGAGGAGAAATTCAAGATCGATGACATGACATGGCTGATTTTTGACGTCCATAAAGACCCAGAAACAAACAGGATTATTGCAGAAATCCGCAAAGGGCGCAAACTTGGCCCAAGAGAAGAGGCCCGGCTTCTCCCTGGCGACAAGGAGTGGGGCATAATTCTTGACACCAGATACTACAAGATGATGTTGCAGATTACGAGCAAGCCGATTAAGAATATCCTGCTGAGAAACACAGATCGTCCCGACTGGGAAGGTCTCTATTCTACGGACCGAATTCATTTTTCTTTTACCTCGTCTGACGACCTGACTAGTGCCTCTACAATTAGTACTAAGGCTTCGGCCACTGATAACCAGCCGCCGCTTGCTGATGATAACGAAGATCAATCACCGGCGCTCAAAGCTCTGTTTGCGGAAGAAGACGAGAAAAGCTACTTGCTGATGGCTGCTATCAGTGTGACGCTCACCGATGACGTCCTAGATGACGAGGGAAACACTGATACCTCAGCTCCTCAGCCTCCACAAATTTGTTATCCTCACTAGATATAGTAGCAATGATTGATTGCTTCACAGTTTCGCTGCTCGGCGTAAAGGAGATGGAAGGGATAGGAGAGGCCTTTGAGTTACTGAACACCAGCTGTTTCCCCTGAAGTTTAGGGTGAATACAAATGATAATTAGCATAATTTATTTCATGTTAGTTAACAGAGGTTAATAGTGAAATTTGGCAATTGGCGTGATCCGTGCCAATAGCTGCCATTGACGAGCCGCCAATAGCTGTAAACAGATAGTAGACATCGGTTGTCTCTGCGTGAATGAAATGTAAGGAATATAGAGATGTGGTCTGGAACCATAGGTAGAGAAAAATGCTAGCCTATATTGGGCTTAGATAGAGGCTTAGTCGAGACCCTTAAACTTCAATGGGTGTCGCTGTCCTGTTGAGTATGTGTTGGCGCTCGGTAATAATAATACATCTGGGGGGCATGCCGAGGCACGTACTTATCGTACTTATGACATGGCAATGTCTTTAGTAATACTCAAAGACTGGTAGTAGACCATAATATAGGGTGCTGTAGGCCTGTGTACTACAAAGCTAGGACCATCCTCACGAGTGGGTCATGTTTGTGTAACCTGATTGAGTCAACAAAGAGTTTCCAACTACATGACAGTGCCCAGTAGTAGTAATGATATCTTTTATTAAGGATATTGACACAATGCCACCAATCGAGATCAAATCGTTTTTATCGTCCTCTAGCCCGCCAAGGCTAATTAATGCCCCACGGTTGATCATCACATATCTAGTCTTCACGTCTTCAGTGTCAGGACATCCTTAATATGGCTGTATTTAACTTCCTATGAAGACCAGCGGAAGTTCGGCTTCTGTAGGTGTCTTGATCATGCTACCGAACTTATACAAGTACTTATTGCCTGATATCCCTGGAAGATATAGATACTACACTATTGATGCTTTAACAATGTGATCTTACCATAGAATTAAGGATCACAATAATGCTACAGTAGGCTCATGAGGAAACCATCCCCTATTGTCAGCGTATTTCCCCCTCAACCTAATATGCAACCAACTGCCATTAAAATTAGCTTACAACCTCGACGAGACCGGCTTTGTGATGTGCATTATTGCAAGTGGCATGCTTGTTTCAAGCACACGAAGGCTCGGATAACTGAAATCCAGGCAGCTTAGAGACCAGGAATACATTACGGTTTTTCAAGCGATCAATGCCGAAGGCTAATCCATCCAGTCGCTCATCGCGTTTATGGGCCAGTATTACCTCCCCGGCTATTACCGGAAAAGTAACCTCTTAAGCAATTGGGCTATTGCAACGACTTAAAATAGCAAGCCTGACAACGAGACATGCTTCAAGTGGCTAAATCACCGTAAATAGTACACCAGCAAGTAATCAAATGATGCCTATCATCTTCTAATCCCCATTCGCCATAGAAAACCATCATTGAGCTGACTTCAAGAACTATTGCAAGGAGAACTACACCAGACGTTGGATGCCACTTCATTGGTCTCACCTACTCCTACTCCTCGATATTGGGCGCTTTAGCCTTTCCCAGAGGTATACAGTCGAGTAATAGAGCGCTTGACTAGATGCCCTATAACCCACGCTTCAAAAGCCAAATCATTTCCAGCATTTTACGCCATATTTCAAGCTACTATGACCGAAAGCAATATCAGAGAACATTTTAGAAGATCTGGAATTGTTTCTTATGAGCCAGAAAGTGTGCTCTCAAAACTTGATGTGCAGCTACCGACTCCAATGCTGGTCTGGCTGACGAGGAGACTAGCGGCTCTACCCCTTGTGTCTCAAAGACCCTAAAGACCATCATTGAGGCTGAATATCAGCCTGAGTGCCTTGGAAGGCGAACTAGATGCATCCAAGCAGCCTCCAAGCATCAATTATAGAAGCATTAACGTCTCTTCCTAAGGGGCAGAAGATAGTTATGCATGAGATGAAATTAGTGAGGTCTAGGATGCAGGACCTTCGATGGGTTACTGAGGCACTAAGCCAGCGCCGGAGATCAAAATGGACCCGGCTACAGACACTAGGAGAGATGGCAGTGGACGAGGAAAGGGGCGCGCGACTGATTAGAAGGACATTCGTGCACAATTAGTGGTCGAACCATCGAGAAGTGATAGTCAAGGAGTATCGGGCCAGCCGAGGGAAAGGTGCGGTAGGTCATGCGGCAAGCTTAGGCATGATGCAAGAACATGTGAGATAGTGATGAAGACACCTGCGGAAGAGTATGACGATTTCTTTCAATTGGCCAGATGGCTTTTGTCTTTTGATAGCGATTTCCTTGTTGAAGGTCGCGACTCTTAGCGGGTATGCCCATCAAGTACCTTGTATCCATTTCCGAAGACAAAAAAGAAAAGTTAAAATACCAAGAGAAGGTTGAGTTTGCAATACAATCACCATCAATCACGATTGCGTTTTCCGAGAAATGGAAGGGGCATCACCAACTAATCACCCTCACTTGACCAACCTCCTATTAAGATTTTATAACCCGCAAACTACGAAGGTGTGTGCTTCAGGGCTAACCTTTCCATTGGAGAATTCACTTTACCAAACCACAACGACGGTGAAGTTTGTGCACCCACAGCCGGCCAAGTCTCGGGGATTCTTTACAAATAGCAACAGAATCTAGAAATACTAAAGCTGCTGCTGTGAATTTCCTCTTCTGGAAGAGCCATTTCACAGCATTTGTCTGTACAACGTTTATTTTAGCTGTCTTTGAATTCAAATCTAACCACATGATTCTCATTCTCTAAATACAATGCAACCTCCCTCTCTATCCATTACATGCAAGGCTTGTTATTCTTCAGTATCCTTATCTATCCTCCTCTAGATGTCAACTACACCCCTTCTTCCCGTTCCGAGAGGATTATCCCGCAGCTCCCAGGTGACCTCAGCCTCTATACAGTCATCTTCCGCCTTACTCCAGTCCAAATATGCCATCATCTCCTCCTTGGTTCACTCCCTCAAACCAGCTGAAGTAGTCCAATACTTTAATCACTTAGGTACACACGAAGTTGCTGGTAGAGGCAATTGGCTGTCATGAGGTTGTTTTCCTGAGCAGGGGCTAGCTGGCATCATAGTAACATAGGCTTGAGAAATCATATTTCAGTGCAATGACCGAAGTCTTTAACACAATGAATATCCCTTCCATTCTACATTCTTTTGCACAAGGAACAGCCATAAGATTGGCCACCATGAAAGGTACATTGGCAGAATCCCGGAGTATGGAATCCACAATGCACTAACAGTGTCGGAACAATCTACTGAATTCAGATTTTATCACTTGGGAAGTCACTCGTGATCCTGTACANNAGTATTCAGGCTCGGGTTTACCCAGGGTTAACCCGACCGAAGGCAAATTCCCCACAATACCCATCCTCCATGTAGTTTATCCAACATTCATCCAACAAACAGAAATATTTCCAGCCAATCAGAGTGCATAAAATGTGATGCCCACATAAGCCTGAAGCCCATATAGCAAAATAGTAAGTGCCATAACGTCAATGATAGGGGAATGCAGATTTCGGTATGACCTTTCATGTCCGATGAGTCCGATATTATAACAGGCATGTCTTTGGTCCTAAGACCAATTTTGAAATTATTTCGATTGTCTAAATGCCAACATCAGTTCAGAATTCTTGTATTATACGTGTGTGGGTAAAGGGCCGAAGCACAAACATGAGAAACAATACAAGAGGGCACAACTCTTAGTACTGCAGTTTTGGCGTCGAGCAGCAGATATCCACCACGCCACTTATTATCATATAGCAGCAAGTATCAAAGTCACCTGAGCTATAGCTTCATCTACTACAGAGAAGATAATTAGAAACTTTTACACAGCCCACCTTCGTCAGCATAGAGTCTGAGTCGACAAGGGCCAGTCAATAAACGTAGATCTTCTGAGAATATTTGAAGATATACATAGAAGGCTTTCTGTGATTCAGCAATAGTTTTCTCCTAGAATGAAATAAAAGATGTAGTGGTGCAGTGGTTGGCTCACCGCAGGTCAGCCAGAGAGATAATAGACGATTTGCCACTAAAAACTGACACCTAACCAACCAGTATCAAATTCAGGTTCCAGTGGTACGAATACACACCATTATGTGATTGGAATAAATAAATAGTCTATATTAATCTGAATTGCTGATTAAGGCTATGGTGACCATGAAATAAACCTCTTCTTCTATCAACACCACTGAACGTTGAGCATGTCTTGGTAGCTATCTATCCTCTATTCAGATTCGAGAGGGGTGAGGTCAGAATTCCGGTCGTAGGCTGAGCAGTGATTGATGGGCTGGTATTCCTACTCTTCATCAAACAGGGCCTTGATTGCAAGCATCTGCTCCTCATCATCAAATGGCATTTCAGCCTCAGCCTCAGAATTAACATCTTCCACTGGCAAAAAGGAAAAGCCAATGCGGTTGGCAGAGAAAGCCTTTCCCCAAACGTCTTTATCATAGCGGTGTCTGAGAATAATGCTGTGGACTTCCTTGTTGGTGAGCTGTTGTACTGTCTGGTAGTACTGGGTGCCAAGTATCAAATCCCATTCCTCATCACTAGGGACAAGTGAGACCTCGTGATGAGGACCAAGGTTGCGACCGCTACGGATACGACCAATAGTGTCATCAGTTTCCTCGTCGTCTTTGACATCAACAATCAGCCAGTTCATATCATTCGGCTCCATCTTGTTCTTTTCGCAGAGTGCAGTGTAGATTTCCGTCAGGCTGAGCTTATCTTTGTGGTCACGCTCCCCTTCATTGTCCACATGGTAGATACTAGCAGTTTTCTCTGTAGCATCGATGCCAATTATATCGAGGCAGAAAGCCCCCTTGTGATAATACGGAGAGCGGATCCCGTACAAGTGTTTCTGCGTCAGTACCTCGTAGCCCCGATCCTCGATAATGCCAGCTAGAGAAAAGCCGAAAAAGGGCGCGGCTACTGGCAAAAAGGAAGTAAAAAGTTTCATTGTGATTTTTGAGGAGAAAGAAAGAATGTTAGAAGAAATAAGAGGCAAAAGTAGTTGCTGTGATGAGATTGACACTCAACTTTCTCTGACGTTTGGACTATGTGGGAATATCCCGTCTATTTATCAATTTGCCAATAACGGCTGATAACCCAGGCTCACACAAGGACGGCTTTGCCTGGCCTACTATTTGATGCTATCAACGACTACTCCGAGCTATAGTTGACGATGATCTGTGCGGTTCTTGTTCCACTTCATGCAGACAAGCATAGGCACGGAACGCTACATTCAATCGGTCGATGCGCCATGGTACATGAAGGTCGTTGTTCCCTTAAGGTCTTGTTACAAAAAGCAATTATCAAGATGTGCTGAATTTGATAACGGGTGTGGTTAAACTAGCAGAAATTACACGCCCCGTTACGATTATACGCGAGTCCGACCTGTGCGGAAGGCGACTACTCGGTTTGTAGCACACAGAACTGTCCTCGTAGATCCTCAAATAACCCCCCGGCATCTCTCGCTGACAAATATGCACTTCCCCTCCTGTAGCGCTATGTCAGCTAAAGCCACCCTTGGAGTCACCAAGTCAGGGGCGCAGAGGCGCGGATCCAGTGTTGATTGCCTTCTGACAGGACTCAAGAAGTGGCCACTCAAAACACGAAACAAAGCCTTACGTTATAAAGTCCACAGGCCATTTGGCAAAATACCCGTCTCGAATGCCTTTTTACATGTTTCCATGCTCTTGATACTAACATTGAGAAAGGTATATGCAATGCAGACCGTTCAAGTTAAAGAAGCTAAACTCCCGCTACACACCTTTTACATACGACTGTCTTCATTCATCTCTCTACCGAACCTTTCTCTTTCCCGCACCGTTTGGGGTTTCCTGACCGGCAACCTCTTACCTTAATAAACTTAGATCTTGCCCTCCGGTACACCTTTTGTCAGATAGCCTGCACAATGGTTACAGCCATGAATCTTTGTTTTCGGCGCATTGCACTGCCTGCTGACACTTAGCTTGCTTTCCACCACCATGATGTTTGCAACTGATCCTCCGCCGGCTATGCTTCGCTCCGTCCTGCTCAGTCTAAGCCTGTCGCCGCTAATTCATCCTAGCAGTCGTAGCTTTCTGCTAGCCAATTGCTAGATGCCCTCAGGCCTTTGCTGTAAGCACTATTGCTGCTGCTGCGCGGGCCAAGACGTGACCGAATCTGTCAGGCTGGGTAGCTTGCATGACATGAACTTCTTTCAGCCACACTTCGGAGGCATTATCAAATATAGAATATGTCATTTAGGGCTGGCGCAAGGCAGAGTTGCCTAAGCGCTTCACGAGCCACGAGCCCTTTTCCGTTGTGACCTGCACTTTTGGAGGTCTTCATGGGTTTACGAGGCCAAGAGCAACGCCGGATTTGCCACCGTAGGCTTGAGTCGATTCAATAACTCCGAGGATGGACTTTGTTGCAATGGTAAAATGAGCGCAAAAGTGCATAGCCATTAATAAGGAATGACAGTAAGTTACGGGCTTGATTCTAAGGTGCTACAACTGATCAAATATCTGTCTATAGGATTACCGGACTTAAGGTTGTCAGGTTTTCAGGTAGTGTGAAAAGGATTCTCTTTCGTCGTACTTGATGTGCAAGCTTCGGACCAACGTATCATGGTAGTGCAGTCAATGCTTTTGATATTTGTCAGCATAATTTGCAGCATATTTGTCAGCGTACTGTTAGCTCCTGAGTCAGGTTCTTTAACTACACATCAAGGTAATGAAAGCTTTCAAATACTTTAGTACATAAGATAGTTTAATTCAAGCCATTGTGCATGTGCTTACATAGAACAGGACAGAGACAACACTAGTTATCATCAGCTAATAATAGCTCGATGCACTTTCTATTAGCGACAAATTGTAGAGAAGACCAAGACCAACTTGACTTAACTCAAGATTCAAAACATTATTAGGAGATAGATAGAGGTGTGGGTTGTAACCGTCAAGTCTGAAAGTCAAAAACCTTTGGATTAAAATCTCAAAACAGCACCCATTTTTGCGCCAAACATCTTCTCATATTCGTTATTTCTCGTCAGAAATCAGAATGAAATTCTTAGTTTCCTTCTTGCCAGTAGCCACGTCCGTTTCATCTTTTCTCTAGCTGCCATTATCGAGGATTGGGGCTATGAGGTACTGACGAAGAAACACTTGGACGGGATCCGCTCTCCGTATTATCACGAGGGGGCTTTCTGCCTCGATATAATTGGCATCGATGGTCCAGAGAAAACTGCTAGTATCTACTATGCGCAAAATGAAGGGGAGCATGACCACAAAGATAAGCTCAGGCTGACATAAATCTACATTGCACTCTGCGAAAAGGTACTACCGGACAGTGCAACAGCTGATCAACAAGCAAGTCCATGATATTATTCTCAGATGCCGATATAATCAGTATTTTTGGGGAGAACCTTTCTCTGCCAACCGCATTGGCTTTTCCTTTTTGCCACTGGAAGATGTTAATTCTGACGCTGAGGCTGAAATGCCATTTGATGATGAGGAGCAGAGGGCTGCAATCAAGGCCTTGCTTGATGAAGAGTAGGAATACCAGCCTACCAATCATCACTCAGCCCACAGCCAAAATACTGAGCTCACCCCTCTCGGATCCGAACAGAGGATAGATAGCTACTAAGACATGCTCAACGTTTACTGGTGTCAATAGATGAAGAGATGTATTTCGTGGTCACCATAGACTTCATCAGTGATTCGGACCATGTTAGACCATTTATTCACTCTAATCACATGATGGAGTGTATCAGTATCAATGGAATCTGAATTTGATACCACTTGGTTGGATGTCAGTTTGTAGGCGAGAAATCTATAATGTCTCGTGCTTACTCTAAGATCTCAATCAGCAAAGAACAAGAAGAAGGAACTTGAACTCTTAGCTAAAATCATATCAAAAATGTGAATTGACTTTCATCTGCCAGCAACACAGCTGGAGCTATATCATCCAAGTGCGAGCTACATGACCATTCATAATTGTCAAATTCCAACCAGGGGACATTCAGTGCATAGCATGAGGACCAATGCATAAAAATGGAAATGATTGGCAGCTTGGGAAGGTAAGTGGTATTAACGGGAATCTAATGTCGAGATACTTAAGCAGAAAGCGCAACAAGTTATTCTACGAAGTATGTTACCTTCGATAAGACATTAACCTCATCTGCGTGAATAGCAGGGGGGCTTGAATGTCGTATGCTGGTTTAATTAGTTGGGAACATCTAGTCTTCCCTCCGTTGATGACCTTTTGTAGATATGTGATCCTAGAGTTCCGGCTACAGGTCTTGTATTTGTAGCGGTGAAGTATTTGAATTCTGCTCCGCCTCATCTTTATATCCGCCGCTGATGCTATGTTGGCAGTGTTCCGCTTCATCCTTGTCAGTCTAAGTGTAGGTTTTAGGGTTCATGGTCACATGACAATCTGACCCTGACCCCGCTCTGAGATAGACTTACGAAGCGCCAGCTTCGGAAATCTGTCACAGAGTTTGCTTCCTTCTTCATCAAGCTTTGAGAATTATAAGAATCGACATACATTTTTAGGATAGCTATTCATACGAGACTCACGTATCTATATGCATCAATGTGAGTGATTATAGCGGTCAATAGCTGCAGGGTTACAACTGCCGTATCATAGACGCAGGCGTAACACCCACATAGTCTGCATATTCTCCAGGCTAGGCACTGAATCCTCTCATACTTCCGCCGCACAGAACTGCCACTACTGGTGGTGCAGGAACACACTCCATGCAGTCAGAATAGTACCTACATCTCTTGAGCCTGAAGACCTGGTGGACAAGTTAATATTATTAGCTATGTTGATGACACTTTTCTCTAAAATCAATGATCTAACTAACGGTCATACACGAAGTTTATCAGGTTGTGTAGAAAGACCCACATATTTCCCCACTAACCCTTGAGTTTGATTTGTGAGCCGGCCTAACTCTCTCCTTTGTCATACTCGATCGTAGATATTTGACAAAATAAATATAGCCATGATGATCCGTTGATCTTCTGCATCTCACTGTCAACTGAACCTTTAGTTGCATTTCATCACCATCGTATTCGTAAGTGGTCACCTGCTGGTCATGTTCCTATCCGCCCTACCCGGTCTAAGCTTGCCGCTAGTAATCATAGATTTTTGCTAGCCTGGCACTACATGCCTTTACGCCGCCGCTGCACGCGCCGCCACCACTACTGTGTAGACGACTTATGGGAGCTTAGATTTCCCGGCCTAGAATGCTGGAATTGAGTCTATGTTTTTCAGTCACCCTTCCGAGGCATTGAGGAATAAAAATATCCCATTAAGCGCAGGCGCAGGCGCTAGGTGGTTCAAGCACTGCCCAAGTCAAGGTTGTTCTTCCTTTGACTCGTGACTTGAAACTTTATGAGGGTCGGTGAGGCTGAACCTGGCGCTGAACTTTCCATTACAAACTTGGGCCAGCAACTACGAGACTACGAGGGTGGCTTTTGTTGTAGCAATAAGATGGATGGGGAAAATGCACAGCCGCATGAAGGGACGGCGACAGGTGGTTCTCTAGAAGCTATAGAACGCCGAACATTTTGCTTAGAGCACTGTCTTATTACACGTTGCCACGGGGTTAAGAAAGAAAAGCATATGGTCTTGCCATACCTGATATGCAAACCCCGGACCCACACATCATGGTAGTGGAAGATCGAATAGCAGCCAAAGCCCTTGACATTTGTCAGCATATTCACTACGTCTTGTTTCTTGGTTCTCATTTCTTTTAGCTAGATATCGAGACAATCATCGCTCTTGTTTAATTCGGCCCATGAGTTGATTGTGTTCAGCGTGTCGTGCACGTGCTTGCATGAAGCAGAGTACAGAGACTACAGGATACCATTAGCCTATAGCTCAATGCATTATTTCATTGCAAGAGGTGACGAGCTAAATGACAGGCTCACTTAAGTTAACTTGAGCTGTAAGCAACTATTGGGAACTAGATAAATAGATAGAGTATGCCTACAAGGTCTAGAAGTTGACATGCTTTGAATCACAATCTCGCAAAGCCAGGCACTCTTACCTCAATCTCGTTTTCGATTCTTTTTCTTTTCACCCAGCAAAGGCAATGAAAACTTCTCTATCATTTTTGCCGCTGGGTTTGTCCCTGTTTGGCCTTTCTCTAGCCGGCGTTCTTGAGGACCATGGCTACAAGCTCAACACTGAGGACCACGCATACGGCGTAATTTCCCCGCAGGGCCTGGGTCTCAATGCGATTGAATTCTACCCTCAAGCTAAGGTAGTTAGTATCTACATGGCTAGAAACGATCAGGAGCCTGAGCATGAAAATAGACTCAGTCTAGCAGAAATCTTTACTGTACTCTGTGAAAAGGAGCAGATGAGCCCTGATGATATCAGTTGGCTGAGCTTTGATGTCGATCACGACCCTAAAGCTGATGCTGCCATTAGGCTTATCCGAGATCATCACAATAAAAGCCCTCAGGACGATGTCAAACTTCTTCCCGGCCAACAGGGATGGGATTCTATTGCTGCCACCAAATACTACCGTATGATGCAGCAGCTCATCAACAAGCCAGTCCAAAAAATACTCGTCAGAAACTTTTATCAAAAGAACTACCTCCGTCAACGATTCCCTGCCAACAGCATTCACTTTTCCTTTTCATCACCAGAAGGTGGCGTTCCTGGAGCTGAAGCTGGATCGCCATTTGACGGCATTGAGGAGCAGAGAGCTGTACTCAAGGCCCTGTTTGCCGAAGATGAGGAGAACTAGCTTGCAGATAGGAATCGCTTCTAAGGAGAATGTTGAAGCTCATGCCTCCCAGTTCTGAAAAAAAAGAAAAGGTCTACCCTAAAGCTGATTGTAAGGTTCTCCGACCTTAGCAGATGAGCTCTTTTATTTTGCGATCATCATAGCCTGTTGCATTAGAAATAAAGATTGAAACTTATCATGAAATCAATTTGCCTACATGATGGCACATCGTCTTAGAAAAGTAAACCAAGTTTAATACCAGCCGGCTAGGTACGAGTTTTGGTCATCAATTTGTCGATAATTGGTCACCTGCACCCATGGGCCTACTGCGATGCTATTACCGACCCTCTAATTCTATAGCAAAATCGCAATGCTAAACTTCAAGTGGTACAATATCTGAGTCTTCTAGGAGCCCTTGACTATTCAAAGCTGCTAGATTTTAGCAAGCCAGATTAGACGGGTACAAAAGCGACATCATTCAAGTTTTCCCAGTATTGATAGAGAAATAAATAAAACCCTGGTACGGATGGCAGTGAATACTAGGCTTGTAATTATCAATGATGAAGGGCAACTTAGTCTCTGCTAGCTAACCAACGATATAAATGATATGATTTAGGTTAATGGCATCGTGTCAATAGACTTCACTTCATGGACGTTATCCCCGAAATTACGCAGCCCTGTCAGGAAAGGTTAGGCAAATATACTACTTCTGCTGCCCTAGTACCTAGTCTCAAGAATCATGCCACACTCCTTGTCGCCAGGGAGAAGCTGGGCCTCTTCTCTTGGGCCATTTTGTCCACGAAGATCCCATTTTATCTAGATCTCGATCGGCGTGACCACTCTTCCATCTCATGTCATCGATGTCGACTTTTGCTTCTTCAGCTAGAAGATTAAAAATTTATGTTAGGCTGAACTTGTTATGTAGCCATAACCCTCTATGATGCTAGCCTAACTAAGACTAAACAAGGATACTAACAGTAGATATTGGGAGGACGTACTGAATGTCCTGTGAAGAAGAGGAAGAAGGAAGAAGTGATTATTGAAGTTGTCCTATGTATATCCAAGTCTAGTCCGAGGGGCGGATCTCAGCCGGTTTATATATCCATCGCTGCCTGTAGAATAGATCTTAAATGTTGAATCAGTTGATTTATTAAAGGGATAACTTCTACACTACGTCCTTGGACTTCGCCCCTTATACATTGCTCATGAGGGTTCATGAATCTTCAGCCACAAGAGGTATGAATAAGTGGGGCATGTATGGGACGCCACTTAACCTGTTTAGAGCGCCACGCAACACTAGATCAAGCACACGGCCTTGGAAGAAGACCCTTGATGTCTGATACTAACCTTAACGTTTGGATCAAGGTCAGCAATCTTGGTAACCCTGACTGAGGTTACCGACAGGAAGAGCTAAAAAGAACGACGGTAAGATAAATTTTATGGCTGTATCTAGTAAGGAATAAAAACAGAGTAGAGGCACAACAGCTGTGTGGAAGTTTCTGGCTTCTTAACTTCCAAAAATGAAGGCCAAAAAGAGCTATTTATTTCACAATTTCTCGTCTCTTTCCAGGGCCCTCAGTTACAACACGACTATATTAGGCATTCTAAAACGCTGAGACTTTGAATCATTAGGAGAAGCGGAGCCGTATAACGGGATATTGGGCGTTGTCAAAACGTGTTAATTGTTGTCATTCTATTCAATATACTAAGTTAAGTCACTAGTCGGCAGCAGTTAATACAAGAAGAGTGTCATGACTTGGTTTAGATAGCTTCATGTATACAAAAAAACCCGGACCCCTACGTATCGCAGTACCTGAAGCCCGTCACCACTTAAGTCCTGGTCGTAGAAGGCTCTCGGAAAATATCCAATGAAATAGCATTGGGTGTGAAGGGCATAGGTTGTGCCGACTATGCCGATAGACGTCTTAGGCTTGCTTGCATTGCTGAGCCAGCGTATTGGAAACACGAAGATGCGTAGGCTCAGCCAGTCACTCATAGCATGGCCCGTAATAGAATAGTGCCTACTATGTTACATGTCTAGCGAAGAGTTGCGGCATTACGAGTGCGAGCGGCCAGCTACATAACAGGGGTCTCCATAGCGAAGCCTACACAAATTTCATTTAGTTAGTTAGTTACTTAAGCTACTAGAGTTATTAATAAAATGCCATGCTAGACTGCCATGTTAACTGCCCCACTCGAAGTCCTAGTTATGGCTATATAAGCTTAAATTTAGAACGGCTTCAGTGTATCTTAATAAAAGGTATTGGGAGGACGTACTGAATGTCCTAGAAAGAGGAGAAGAAGGAATAAGTGATTATTGATACTGTTCTATGTCTCTCTAATTCTTGCTTGAAGAGCGGATCTCAACCGATTTATATATCCATCACTACCACGTCTAGACCAAACACATGGGCCTTGGAAGAAGGCCTTTATGTCTGTTGCTGACCCTAAGGTTTGGGCGAACTAGATCAGGGTTAGCAATCCTGGTAATCCTGACTTAGGTTACTGACCTATCTGCGTTTCGTATTTTGCCCATCATTAATACACGAGGTCATGGAAGTGAGGTGACCTGAAAGAAAGAGTATAAAGCTCAATAAAATTTCAGTAGTAGGAGAATGCGGCTTGGATTGTTAGGTAGCACGAAACACTATGTCGCTAGGCTATTATGAATACATCAAATTTCATTTTCAATTCTAAGGAATAGCTTCTGCCTTTTTCTAGCTGCCGCTCCCCTATAGGACTAATAGCTTTACAAGACAAGGTTCTACTTAGCCGCCTATCACATAGCGGGAAAGTTGAGAAGCCTACATTAAGCCTAGATGGAGGCATGGTTAGGACCTATAATCTCCCATGGGTGCCCTGTCCTGCTGTGTACTTCTGAGGACCTAGTACTAATACTAAATTTGATGGTTGTGCTATGGCTCGAATTCATGATATGGCAGCATATTTACCAGTACCAAAGGACCCACGCCAGACTATATAATAAAGGGTGCTGCAAGTCGTTGCACCACAAAGCGAAGACTATGCTCACGCATGAGCTATGTACGTGTAAGTTCACCGAGTCGACACCGGCTGACATAACTAAAGCAGCAGGATTAATTACTATCTTAACAGCACCCAGTAATACAAATGGTATCTTTTGTCAGGTCTATTGACAAAATCCGATCAGCCGAAGTGACATCACTTATGTCCTTTTTTGGTCCGCGAAGGATAAACTATGCCCCAGGATTGATCATTACGTATTTAGGCTTCACTGTCGTTAGTGTTAGGCGGTCCTTAATATGGCTTTATTTGATTTACGATGAATACTAGGGCAATGTCAGCGATATAACCTCTGTAGGTGTGTTGTTTAAGCTACCGTGATTCAAGAAAAAAGAATATCCCAATACTCCTAGAAGACGTAGATACGAGATCATTGGTGGTCCAACAGTGTGATGTCACCAAAGAATTATAGACCATAATAGCGCCGAATTAGGCTTAAAAGAGTATCTACGACTAATTGTCGACGAATTGCCACCTCAATCTAATATCTAACTAGCTGACTTTCAAATTAGATTCTATTCATTATAGTATGTAGTTTCATGTGAGCAAAGGGAAAAATGGCCACGACGATCTAGATTTTTAGTGCAGAACATAGAAGTTACTACATAAAACAAATCTCTTTCCGCAGTTGTAGTCCTGATACTTTGTAAATCAATTTCAAGAGACACATTTTGTAGGTTCGGAGCCGAGAGACAGGGACCTCAACGCCGTACTCGAATGCCAAGTGCCTATCGGCAGGCTAGTTCCCTTGCCTTTCAAAAACCAAGTTCTCCACTGCCAAGTACCGGTAATATGGAACTAGCTTTACCGTAGGAATGGCCATGGACCGGGACTAAAAAGAGAAATGAATGCCCTCAGTATAGCTGCGACTGCCCAAGTAGTCATGTTGGTAAAACTTCTTGAGAATAATTTTCTTGACCGGTTTGTTGATAAGCTGCCGCATCATTTTGTAGTGATCAGTGTCGACGATAATATCCCAATCCCGATCGCCAGGAAGAAGTTCAACCTCTTTTATAGTCTTATCTCTAAGACCCTGGCGGACAAGACCGATTATACGATTGGTATCACTACCATGGTCGACACTAAAGGTCAGCCAGTCCATATCGTTAGGAGTCATCCCCTCCTTTTCGCAGAGTGCAGTATAAACTTCTGCTAGACTGAGTTTATTGTCGTGCTCAGGCTCCTGATCATTTTTGGCAACGAAAATACTGGCACCTTTGGGATAATCACTGAACTCGATAGCATCAAGGCACGCAGCTCCGTTGCCGTAATGCGGAGAAAAAACGCTGTACAAGTGGTAATTGATCTTTAGGTTGTAGCCATGATCCTCAATACCACTGGCGAGGGAAAGGCTTAAGAGCGACAGAGCTACAAATGATAGAGAGGCTTTCATGATGGTGTCTAGATAGGATTCAAAAAGATGAAGGAGATGAAGAAGAGTGTAAGGTAAAATAATTGGTTTTGTGAGATTGTTATTCAAAGGCTCTCGATTTCTTGACTTTTTGAGGACATCCCGCTTCCTTGTATACCCTCGACAATGGCGCAACTGGAGCTAACGAAAGCAAGCCTCTCGGGTAGCTCGATAAATGGTACATCCAGAACAAGGTCGACGATATGCAATAGTCTCTCCGTTCCGCTTAATACAAGCACGTGCATGACAAGTTAAATTCAGTCGGCCAACGAAACGAAATAAACAAAAGCAAGCATTGCCTTGGTGCTTAATCGAAAAAGAAAAATGACCGAGATATAACTGATACGCTGACAAATATGATATGCTGACAAATGTCAAGAGCACTGGCTAGTATCAGGTATTCCACTATCCGTGGTTAGCATACCAAGCATGGCCACCCCGAATGCTGTCTCTTTTCGAACTACCTGGAGACAAACATGGAGGCAGTATCTTACATACAGCGTTTTGTATACAATGCGTTGGGTGTTGTACATCTCCGAACATAACTCATTGCCATCTTTTGCTGGCAGCTACACACGCGGACACTGATATTACTGTCGCAACGAAAAGCCGCTGTCAGAATCGTTGATTCAATCGTGCAATCGCAAATTGGATATCGATTTTTGACCTAGCTTTAATAAGGTCTTGAGAAGTTAGAAGTCACATAAGAGAAAAAAGCCTGACGTTTGGAGTGCTAAGACCACCCGGACGGATTTTAGCAAGCGCCAATTGACATATTTATAATCCTTAATGCCTAAGAAGTGTAGCTATACCTAAGAGAAAAGTCTACGGTGTCAGTATTCCCGGCTAGCAATCCTGAGCTCCCTTAAGTCCGTACAGTGCAGTGGGGGCATGAAACTCTGTGGCGCCTAGCTACTAGGAAGCTATGACCAGGTTTAGATGAAGTAGCATAAGGCAGGGTGTTGCCGATGGAATCAACGGTGGGTATAGAAAACGGCAATTATAGGTTCAGCGAGAAGACTTAAGCGACGAATTTTTCTTAGTGGAGATAATTCTCCCATACATTTGTGGCGGTGTTGTCAATGGCGTCAGATTGCTTCCTAATGAAGCCTAAATAAAGATTCCTCACGAAATAATGGGGCCTTTTCTGTGTAACCAGATGAAATTGGTACTACAATGGTAAAGTGCAAATGTGATGGTGACATTTAGTAGATGATAAATATATTGAAATCAATCGAGATAAAATGTTAGCATCTGTTTGTCAACTATTTGAGAATTGGCCAAAGTTTGGCAGCGGGGCTTTTTAAAGTATTTAAACTTGGAGTTCCTTGCAATGGTATCTTGACCTCTACGGGAGACGTCGGAGTCCGTAGCTGCACATCAAGCTTCGAGATGACAGATGGATGAGAAATCATAAGAGCAGCTCCGCGGAGTCAATAACCGAAGCTGTGAAGCGTTATGAGAATGCGACAACTGGTATTATGCATGAGATGGTTCTACTACAGGAAAGTGTTTGCCAACTTGAACAAGAGAATAAGACAGTAGGGCAGCGCGAGAGGGGGAAAAGAACTAGGGCATGAGGGCTAGATACAGTATCCTGGATGCAGATTTACACAACCTCGATGAGACTGGCCTTGCAATGGGCATGATCACTTCATCCATGATTGTTATGTACTCTGAAAGATGTGGCAGGGCAAAGGCAGTCCAGCCTGACAATCGAGAATAGGCCACAGTGATTCAAGCAGTGAATTCTAAGGGTTGTTGCATTCCACCATTTGTTGTGGTCAAGGGGACCTACCACCACACGACTGGGTGGCAGAACTGAGTGAGAATAGATGGGCTGGCGATGGAACATGACTGGACTGGATTTGGCATTTCGATTTACATACTGCCTGTCACACAACTGGTATATGTCACGTCACATGTTGGTGATTGGTAGCCATGAAAGTCATCAGTCAGCCCAGTTTAATGCATCCTGCGAGGAGAAGAATATAATCACTATCTCTATGCCACTACATTCACCACATTTGTTTTAGCCTTTGGATGTTGTATGCTTTAGTTCATTAAATCGTGTGTAAACGTGAGAAATTGAGTCATCCATTAACCGCATGACCATGCTGGAGTTTTTCGTTGCTTTCGAGTCTGCCTTCCACACTGCTTTTACAGAGGAAAATGCTATAGCTAAATTTCGAGGAGCAGGGTTAGTTCCTTTTTATCCCGAGACAGTCTTGTTACTAGATGTAAAGTTGTAGGCTCCAACATCTAGCACTCGTCAACCCAGTGATGAGCCTTGGGTCTCCCAAACACTGCACGGCCCAACAGAAGCCAGCTAACAGTCTGCTTTTATTAAAAGCCGGATTGTCTGCCATCATAGCAGCTCTCTATCTCTAACACCTATTTACAGCGCTGTGAACCACATTACCAAAGGGATAGAGGCAATAATACACAAGATAGCCCTTCTCAGCTCTGAGAACAGGATGGGGCCAATCACGCTTTAGGGAGACAGCAAAGGGCTAAAAAAACATTTCTCCAAAAGAGGAGGAAGCCTTGGCATAAAGGATGGACATAATTTGCTAGACCAAATGTCGATGAGCAGCAAGAGCAAGGGAAGTATGAGAATGGCAACTACAGGCACTGGACTACAGTAGCTGTCCAGCACTGTAGTATTTGTGGCAAGACCAGACAAAATGCACAGACTTGTGAGGATGATTCAATGATAGTGACAGGATTTAGGTCTAAATAGTTAAAATTTATTGCTTTCATTGTGGTGTAATAGAGCTTTTCTGGTTGCAGGTGTGGTGAAAGTAGTCCGCTCGCTCATGAATCACGTTACACAGGTAGAAACTCAAAGCGGGAGGATGAGAGAACGGGGACATGCATTATACGGAATCAATTTTGGGGAAGGCAGGCATTGGATGTCAAAGGAAATAGCGACGAGATGAAGTAAAAAGAAGCATCCGCACTTGGATTGGTTGGAGAGGAACTGCAATGCTTGTATTGTAGTCTATCCTAGTTGAAAGCAGAGAGAGGAAGGGCTGGGTCATCTTCTATCCTTTGATCCACAATAAGCTAATTCCATGCCATTCCTAGGCTTTCTGGCTAAGCCTTTGTTGTATCACTGACATCTTTTTGGCTGGATATCAGCCTATTCATCAGGCGTCCCTGAGCATTTGGAATTAGTCTCAACTGGAATTGCAAAGGGCTAATCTGTGCACTAATGCCATGAATAGGCGTTAACACGTATTGTTCGGGTCTGAGTATCCATGTTAGTGGAATATTCTATAGATGTGAATGCTTTGGTCATTTTTCGGTTTACTTGTGGCTCATTTGTCAGCTTTTCTGTTAAATTACAAATAAAGGCAACGAAGGCTTTCATATACTTTGGCACATAAGGCAGTCTAAGTCAAGTAATCGTGCACGTGCTTGAATGAAGCAGAATGGGGACAAGCACAGATTATCGTCCACCCATAGCTCGAGGCAATAAGTAGTGCACCGGGCTAAGCCTACCTTGAGTGAATTCGAGACGAGCCATCACGGAGAGATAGATATATATGTGGGTTATGCCCACAAAGTCAGAAAGCCAAGAAGCTCTGGGTTAAAATCCCACAATCCCAACTATTTTTGCCTCTAACACTCTTCAACATTCTTCATTCCTACTCAAACCTCACCATGAAACTCTCTTCATCTTTTCTGCTAGTAGTCTTGCCCTTTTTCCGCCTTTGTCTAGCCGGCATTATCGAGGATCGGGGCTACGAGGCGCTTACTCAAGACCACTTTTATGTGGTCCGATCTCCGCATTATTTCTGGGGAATTCGACCTGTCGATGTAATTCAATTCGATCCTGAGCAGAAAGGTGCCATTATACACCGTGTGGAAAACGACTGGGAGGATAAGAACAAGGATACGCTCAGTCTGACAGAAATCTACACTGCACTCTGCGAGAAGGAGCAAGTAGAGCCGAGTGATATGAGCTGGTTGAGTTTTGACGTCGATACTGACGCTGAAAACGAGACCATTGGTCTCATCCGCAAAGGCCGCGAGATGAGTCGTCGGCACGATATTAAACTTTTCCCCGGTGACAAGGAATGGGAATCGATATTTATCACCCAGTCCTACCAGACCATGCGACAGCTTACCAACAAACAAGTCTACAGCATCACTCTCAGAAACCAGTATGAAGTGGACTATTGGGGCAAGCGTGTTAACAGCATTAGCTTTTCCTTTTTGCCAGCAGATGCTAATTCTGAGGCTGAAGCTGATGGTGAGGAGCAGGGGGCTGCAATCAAGGCCCTGTTTGATGAAGAGCGGTAATACTAGCCTGCTGATTGCCACTCAGCTTCTGACGAGAATACTGAGGGGTCTCTCTTTGACCTAAACATGGAATAGGTTGCTGCTGAAAAATTCACAAGTTTTGAAAGCATCGATAGAAGAAGTGGTTTATGCTACAGCCGCCATAGCCTGCATCAGCAATTGGGGTTTTAATAGAGTATCTATCCATTTTAACCACATGATGGCCCGTACTAGTACCAACGGAACCTGAGTTTAATACCAGCTGGTTAGATATCAGTTTTAGGGACGAATCTGCGAAAATTAGTCATGCTTGCCTGCTATACCAACTTCAACGCTGTTGTATTTTCATCGCATTCCAACCCAATATCACACTGTTGAATCCTTACAAGTCTTACATCTATGCCTTTAATAAACCCCACATGATCTACATGTACCGGTGTATATCGATTCAGACTCTATGCTAACGAAAGGGAGGTTAGTGAAACCTCTAAATTATCTTCTCGACTGTGTTCAAAGCTACAGCTAAGGTGGCTTCTATACTTGCTACTGTTTGTACAAGATATATAATGACCAACTGCGTGGCGCATATTAGCCTCTTGCCAGTTGCCCTGCATGAAATTGACCTGCCCCCTGGCTAATAGTCTCCGTAGAAACTTCCCTTTGTATTCGTAGATGAGATAAGTTTGAAATACATACGACGCTAGCTGCTGTGTTGATTTTAGTGGTCCCGGGGGTGAATATCGCTAGTTGCCGTGATCCGTGCCGAGATGTTGAGAGAACGTGCACAATAAGTATGCATCACAGGACACTTCTCTTATACCTCTAAGATAGAAATCGCAATAAAAACACAACAGCCCATTTAAGAAATCAAAATTATTTGCTATCCTCTTCCCCAGATGTCTCAGTGTCTACTTAACACTCTTGCATTATGACTAGGCTTGCCTCAGAACCACAATGCTGAATCCTATCAGAGCATGACTAAGCCGGCATGCAGGCGAGACCACGTGACTGCCAACAAAGCCTCAGGGGAGAGTTCATGGAATACGAACAATTTCACAACAAATCCTTGGTCGCGCCGGTCGTTCCCCAACCACCACTTCTCGGCGATTTGGCCGCGACCTGCGCGTCAAAATCCATTTGCTCAACTGCTTGGTTTTCTTCCTCTACTCTAATCGCCCCCTTTTTCTGTAGCCGGGCTCTTTTTGCCCTGCGGCGCCGACTCATCCCATTCGCTTGCTCAAGGTCTCTGACCTTAGCCTCCAATAAGGCGCCTCATGCATAACACCCTTTGTTCCCTTAGAAGAAGGCTGTATAGTCTCTAGAATCGACGCTGGGAGCTTCTTTCGTGCCTTTCAACTCGTCTCTCAAGGTATTCTGACTGAAATTGAGCCTCAAGCACGGTCTTTAGGGTCTTTGAGACCCAAGGGGTCGATGGTTCAGCCTCCTCGGTATGCATTGGAGTCCGTAGCTGCCCATTAAGCTTCGAGGTGACACTTCCAGATCAGGAGGAACAGGCCAAACTCCTTTGAAGGCCTACCTGATATACTTTTTCGTCATGGTGGACTGAAATGTGGCGTGGACTGCTAGGAAGAACTCAGTCTTCGAAACGCAGGTTATAGAGCATCTTATTAGATGCTCTACTTCTTAGCTGTAAGCGGCCTTAATCGCGCCGAAGCACCAGGAATCAAGGAGCTGAAGTAGATGAGACAAGTGAGGTGGCATAAAAGGCCTGATGATCTTGTTATCCTCACAATATCTTTCAGATTCGATGGAGTGGCGACTTTCGTAGCCATCGAAGATCAAGAGACAATAGCGACTATTTAGTCGCTTGGCTGTGCAGCAATTAAAGTGCTTAAGTCACTCGAGACCAGACCAGTCTCGTTATCAGTCTAGCCATTTTGGGCCGTCGCAATAACCCAATCGCCCGGGGAGGCTACATTCACGGTGCTAGGTAGCGAGCTGATATTAGCCTGCACCGATGATAAACGGCGGGATCGCTCGACCATCTGCATTAATCGCTTGAACGACTGCAATCAATTCCCGGTTTTCAGGCTGCACTTACTTTGGCTTTCCACACCTATCTATGCCTGCGCCGACCATTCCCTTCTGAATTATGCCCTTCATAATGCTAATCTCATCGACGTTGTAGAAATCATCTAACCGGATGCCATACTTCGCCATTGTGCTCTACGCAAGCATAACCTAGTTGCGGATAGTAACTGGATCCTCGCACTTGGCTCTTTGGTACTCATATTTCCAAGAAAGAAACGTGTCTTGAAGTCTAGTTATCGCCTGACAAAGTTTAAATCCCATGCGTGCCAACTGGCGGCGCACCCTGGATGGCAAGCAATTGATCAGCCATTTCTTTTAAACCACACAGTTGAGGGGAAATCCTCGCGTATCCAGATCGAGAGTGAACTGAATAATTATCTGTTCATCAAGATTAGATAGTCGACGCGATTGAGGGATCCAATCTTGTCGCAATCAAATTCCCTTCTGCCGACGACGTAGCCTATGCTCAGAGATTCTAAAGAGCTTTGCACCAGCTTGGATGCTTAGTTTTGGAATATTTTGAACGGCTTGGAGAGTAAGAAGCGTTTTAGCCTCAATATTTGCGGTTGACATATTTAATGATTGAAGAATCAATTGATCAAACTGAAAGTTAGATTTAGAAGGGAAAAGTGTGACGCATACTTGCCTGCGACGCATGCTTAACATGTTAAAAGTTATTGACAAACTAACACCTTACATGATAAGCTTGTGCACCAAACAAGTATGTGCCCCAAAAGTAGCCCAACTTCATCTTCTTCCATTTGATCATTAAACTCTCAATTACTGAATATGCCTCAACCCAATAACAAGGATAATAAACTTCTTGCTCTTCGGGCCCTTCAAAATAACTCAAGATTATGTTTCTGATAGGTCGCAAGGACATATGAAGTCGACTATAAGTTATACCGCCGGCAGAATGGTATTCAATCTCGACATGACTGAATCCCTAAACCACACGAACTATCTGATTTAGAAACAGATTACTGTCCAGTTTAATCTCCACCCGGATTCGCGAGGACTTTCTCCATGACTTCATGGTGTTGAAGTAATGGTTAATAAACTGCTCGACGACTGTGATGTGTCACCTGTTGGTAAGCACTGGGCTTCCAACTTCGTCAAGCGCCAACCAGACCTTAAAACACGATTTAATCGTGGATACGACTATCAAAAAGCCAAATGGGGAGATCCGGCCATTATTCGCAATTGGTTCAGGCTCTTGGAGGACACAACCGCCAAGTATAGCATCATCCTTGCAGATATCTACAACTTTGACGAGACTGGGTTTGTTATGGGCCCGAGTGCGAGAGGAGCGGTTTTCACAGGCGTAGAAATACGCGAAAAGGCAAAATCAGTGCGGCCCGGAAACTAAGAACTTGTTTGTTACTGCCATTCAGGCGATCATTACCGAAATCTAGACGATCGCCCTGTTTATTGTGGTTGCAGGCCAATTTCACCTTGCCAGCTGGTACCAAGAAAGCAGCCCCTCGGGGAATTTGGCCATTTCGACAACTCGCAAAGGACAAACCGATAGCGATACAGGCCTTGAGTGGCTTAAGCACTTTGATCAGTACGCAGGCCTAATCTAGTGGTCACTATCGCCTTCTGATCTTCAATAGACATGAAGGCTACCATTCAGTTGAATTTGAGAAACATTGCAAGGACAACAACTTCGCTCCTTGTATGCCACCTCATTCGTCTCACCTACTCTAGCCTCTTGATATTGGCTGCTTTTCGCCGCTGAAGAAGGCATATGGTTGAGAAATCGAGCATCTTATCAATTGCTCGATAACCCACGTTTCCAAGACCGACTTCTTCACAGCATTTTACGTTGCCCATCAAGCTACTATCATAAAAGGAATATCAGGGGATAATTTAGAGGAGCTAGACTTGTTCTTTTAGATCTGGAAAGTGTTATCATCAAACGTCATGTGCGCTACGGACCCCGACACTGGTTAAGGAGAAAACTAGGCTTCCTGACTCCTTGATTCCCAAGACATCAAAGACAGTTCTTGAGGCCCCTTCTCACTTTGAACAGCCTGAAAGACGAACCAGGCAGCACCAAGGTCGCTCTCCAGTGACTATTCTTGAGGCGTTCAAGTCATTTTCCGAGGGGGCAAAGGCAATATCGCATTAGATGGCATTATTGAAGTCTGAAAGCCAGATGCTTCGACAGGCAATCAAGATGCTTAGCAAGTGGCGCAAAGTTAAAAGAGGATGGCTGCAGAATGGAGGAACGGCGACTGTAGATGATGGCAGGGAAGCAATTGATCTAAAGGACATGGACGCGCAGATAGCGGCGGAATTATCGAGAAGTGGTGGTTGAGGAAGGTTAGGGCTAGCGAATGAAAGACGCTGCAGGACATGTGGCAGAACTGGCTATAATGCAAGAACGTTTTCAGATAGTTGTCACAACGTCCACGGAAGGGAATAGTAATTAGTTTCGATTTTTTGGATGCCTTGTTGCGTTGTTATGCCATGTTCGTCTCGAGTGTTGATTTTTTGGTGATTTTTTGGTGCATATGCTGATCATGTACGGCAGCTCTAAACCAATGGCACCATTAGGGCTAACTAGATGATAGCCATTAGTGGAGCAGGGCTGATATTTACACCACAGATTGAAAGGGAGTACTGAATGAATGTCTTTGAAGTTAAAGAGTGATCTGTGATTTCTTGGTTCTGTCTTCAGAGTGTGAGCCTTTCACTACTAGAACACCCTGATCGAAGTATACTCCTCTATTTTGCCATAGTAGTGACGTAGAGATAAAGTTTTTCTGGAGCCCTTGAACGAGTCGGACATCTTCGAGTGTCAGTGAGACTTTTGTTCCTGTAGATGTTTGAGTGTTGATTGTGATGCTGCCTACACCTTGTGTATAGAGAATGCCTCCTGGTCCTTCAATGGGCTTTCGCTCGATTGGCTTGAAGTTTGCAAGCAGACTCTTGTTTCCGGTCATGTGAAAAGAAGCACATGAGTGGGCAAAGCAATGATCGGAATGAACGGTATCGCCTTCAATTGAGGATAGAGCTGTGATGACGAGATCACTTCCAGGCGAAGGTCTAATTGTGATAGCTTTTGTGAATTCAGCCTCCTACCTGTTGTTCAAATGATCTCTGCATTCTTCATCATCATGGACGCCTCTGGGATGGCGAGGACAGTTTCCTGCTCTCTTCTTTTTCTCCCTGCCGTCTCCCTTGACAGTAGCCGGTACGACAGCAGTAGTAGAGGGTGCAACAGCACGGACTGGTCCCCCTAGATTTACATGAATGTGTCGCACCATCTCAGGAGGAGTCATCCATTCGTCGGGTTGCTTCTCATAGAAAAGACCTCGGACTTCGTGGAGCCATCCCGGGTTTTTCTTTCCAATTTTATTTCCCAGCATCGCGACAATAAACTTTTTGTCGACGGGTGCATCTAGGTAAGAGAAGAGGCCAAAAAGCGTAGTGAGCTTCCGTGCGAACTGGATGGGTGGAAGAGAGTCAGCAGATGACCAGACTGCGTCAAAGCTCTCCGCAGCATTAAGAAGTTCATCGTAACCAGGTGTACGGAAATGCTTGTCAAGCTTTTCCAAAACTTGGCGAGCGTTGAGCTTGGCGTAGGCCTCGATGTACATGGTCGCAAAATCCTCATGTAGATAAGCTTGAAAGAATCGCCTCGCCCGGAGAGCCTTCGCAGGGCCGTTCGGAAGCTTGAGGTAGTCCTCCTCACTCGTAGTGTCAAGGGGAGTACGAAGATAATCTGCAAAGCCATAGTCTTCAGCAAACCCCATAGCTGTTTCTTTCCAGCGTCGATACGCAGCCATGCTTTCGGGCTCGAGAATGGGCAGAAGCCCTGTTGTGGGGAGAGGGATGTCCAGTGGAGTAGACATAACGATGAGAGGCAATATTTGAACAAAAGAGGGAGAAAATAGAGAAATGGCTTGTGTCGCAGAGACGGTGACTTTAGGGTTTATATCGGAAGACAGTGACTGAAAGGAAAGATGGATAGAGGCGTGATCGTAGCTAAACGCTCATGCTTATAGTACAGATACGAGAGCCCCCCTAATTTGGCAATTACTACGTGGGCATCATCATGTTTTGCTACATGGGCATCAGGTTTTACGCACTCTAATTGGCTTTAGCTTACAGGTACAAGCCCCACAAAGGCGGTGAAGCATCTGCACTAACTGTAGAATAGATCTTAATGTTTGAATGAGTTGATTTATTAAAGGTATTACTTCCACACTAACTACGTCCTTGGACTTCATTCCTTTTATACGGATCCATGAGGATTCATCATAGGATGTCAACCCTATCATGGATCTTCAGCCACAAGAGGTATGAATAAGTAGGGCATGTATGGGACGCCACTTAACCTGTATAGTGCGCCACTAATAGTGGGCCAAATCTCAAGGATTCTTTACAAGTAGCAACACTACAGCTGCTGTGAATTTCTTCTTCTGGAAGGGCCACTTCACAGCCTTTGTCTCTATACTATTTATTTTAGCTGTCTTTGTGTTCAAATCTAACCACTTGATTGTCATTCTCTAAATACAACACAATCTCTCTATCTATCCATTACATGCAAGGCTTGTTATTCTTTAGTATCTTTATCTATCCTTCTCTAGATGTCAGCTACACACCCCCCTTGTAAGGGAGCGAATCAAACTAATGTATGTATTGGCATAAGAACAGAAACAATCGTTGAAGAAGAAAGAACTATCTAATACTACAGATGATGGAGGGTTCTACGCTACTTTATACTGATGGAACGAGGGACTACTTCTTGCTGAAGGTCTAGACCACCGGGACCATTCCGGGGGACAGTCTGAGAGAGGCCCTAATGGATAGGCCGTTTCCGGCGATTGCGTCCAAGACAGGCCCCGACAGATAGGCCGTTTCCGGGGGATTGCATCTAGGGAGAAGGCCCTAGGCAAAGCCTCTATGGGTTGCAGACCCTAACACCCCTTCTTCCTGTTCTGAGAGCATTATCCCCCAGCTCCCAGGCGGCCTCAGCCTCTATACAGTCATCCTCCGCCTTACTCCAGTCCAAATATCACATCATCTACTCCTTGGTTCACTCTCTCAAACCAGCTGAAGTAGTGCAATACTTTAATCACTTAGTTACACATGAAGCTGCTGGTAACCCCCCGCCGTTTCTCGCGGATAGTTATGCACTTCCTTTCCCGTCGTGCTACGGTAGCTAAAGCCACCCTTGGAGTCACCAAGTCAAGGGTGCAAAGGCGCGGATCCGGCGTTGGTTGCGTTCTGATGAGTCTTAGGAAATGGCAGGTCAAAACAAGAGGCCATCCGGCAACGTATCAATCTGGGACGCCTTTTTCCATGTTTCTATGCTCTTGAAACTGAGATTGAGGGAGGTATATGCAATGCAGATCATCCAGTCTAACGAAGCTAGACTCCCGCTATACACCTTTCACAAGCGACTGTCTTGATTCATCTCTCTACTGAACCTTTCCCTTTCCTGCACCCGTTAAGGTTAGCAGTGCAATCGAAGTCATCATGAAGGAAGTGGTAGATTGGACCACGCTCAACAGACTAGAAATAGACCAGGGAAAGTCAACCCTCCTGCACATTAAGGGCAGAAGGAGGATTGCAGGAAACCCATCCGTGACCGTGGAAGGCCTAGGCACGTACAAACAGACCTCGGCAAAAGAATCAACGAGATGGCTTGGACTGCACCTGGACTCGAGTATTCTTTTCAACAGGCTCATTGCAGAGGTCATTGCGAGTGTCAATCGGTTGGCAAATGGCTTGAGGTATCTAGCCGGCTGCTACAAAGGGGCATGCTCACAGCGGTACGCGCCTGCGCCCTGAGCAAAGCGCTTTTTGTAGCTAGCGCCTGGTCTGGGCTAGAAACAACGAAAGAGGCAGCGGAGAAGCTGAATATCTCGCTTATAAAATGCAAACGAGCAGCTCTCCCCAGGTACCGTACGACACCAAGGGAATGCTTACACCGCGCTGCAGGCATTCCTCCATTCGAACTTCTCCTGGAGGATGAAAAGAGGAGAGAAGCCATACAGTGGCACACACTAGATGACAGGCACATTCTGAGAGGGCCAAACTTCAACCCAGTGGCGGAGAGGCTACGTAAGCTCCTGCCAGTGCAAATCGAGAAACACACTAGGTTGAGGCCACTCTTAGGACTAGACATGCCGACCTAAATATGGCTCAGCAAAGAGGAGGAAACAAAGCGACACCGGGCAGAGATACAGAATACCTTGCCAGGAACGCTCGTTGCGTACTCCGACGGATCGAAAGATGCAAGTGGCAACGCGGGCGCAGGATGGGCTATCATCGAAGACGGAACTATCCAAAAAGTAGACCACATAGCTCTGGAAAGGTGGGTGGAGGGGGCGGATGCGGAGGCAGTTGGCGCTCTCGAGGCAACTAAGCGAGCGACATCTCGCGAAGGAGCTGAAGAAATCTGGCTGTGTCTAGACAACCAAGGATTCGTAGATCGACTCCGCAATGCAGCCACCAAAAACAGCCCATCATAGGAAGCGGTAGACGAGAAAAGACGAATCCTAAAAGCTTGGGCAGACAAAACACCTGGAAAGCACGCCTGAATGCGATGCGTCCCAGGCCACATGGGCATTAGAGGCAATCAGCTAACCGATGCCCAGGCTAAGGTAGGATGCCAGTGACTGGCAATAAAACACCGCTTCAGCCTCGCAGGAGTACGGAGATGGAAAAGAGACCGGTTACGTCTCGACTACGAAAGGTGGTGGAAAGAACAAAAAGGATACGGTCCACTTGGAATCGCCGTCCCCTCAAGAAACGCGGAGAGGCGGGCCAACGCCACCGCAGGCTACAGTGGAGCGATCACAACAGGGGCAGCCTAGGAAGATACAACCAACCCCGAGACAGGAAGGGCAGCAACGAAGAAGGGGACGAAGAGGGTGAAGATGAGGGAGAAAGGAAGGGGAAGAGAAGGGATGGGAGGAGGAAACGTTTGCAGAATAGGAAGGAGATTTCGAGGAGGGCCCCATGAGGAGGTGCCGAGGGAGCTCTACCTCCAGTCGCCAGCAAAACGGGAAAAATATTACACGATGGAAGGACAAAACCGCTGTACTCCGCCGGGGCCTACCCCCCGTGCCGAAATCCGGCGGCCTTTTGGACTAGTTTACATGCGGTAGTTGCAGACCAAAAACACCCGGTATTCAATCATGGAGCCCCGCAGGCACGACCTGGGGCTACGTTAGACAGAGAGCGCTCCTGGCCCATGCGCTGGACCCTAAAAAGTCATAGGAGTCGCTCGAAACCTAAGCAAACCCGCAACTGCTGACCGCCCAGGAGTTACCAGAAGGTGACATCAACCAGCAGCTCCTGTCCGGGAAACGCCGTCGTATTGCTGCGAAATAACAGTGGGTAGAGATTAAATAATACAATAACAATAACACCCGTCTAGGTTTCCTGACTGGGCGCTAACTTCTCCGCCGGGTCTTCAGACACAAGAGATGTAGGTACTATTCTGACTGCATGGGGCGTGTGCCTGCACCACCATGCATCAGCTAGAGTGGCGGCAGTCCGTGCAGCGAAGGTATGAGAGGATTCAGCGCCTGGCGTGCAAAATATGCAGACTGCACGGTTGACTTAGGCTGACAAGGATGAAGCGGAACACCGCCAACGTAGGATCAGCGGCGGAAATAATGGTGAAGGGGTACGCATTTTAAATACTTGACGGTCAGACGGAAGCGGCGGGAACACAATACCCATAGCTGTAACTTTAGGATTATCTATCCATGAAAGGGTATCACCGAAGAGACGACTAGATCTTGTCAACTAATCAAACCGACATAAGACGTTCAAGCCCCCCTGCTATTTACGCAGATGAACGTCATGTCTTATCAAAGGTAACATACTTCGTAAAATACCTTGGTGCGCTTTGCGCTTCAATGTTTCTAAATTAGATTCTAGTCAAAAGAACTTGGCTCCTCAAGCTGCCGAGTATTTCCATTTCCATCCTGTGGTCCTCATGTTATGCACTGAATGTCCCCCGGTTGAAATTCCACATTTGTGAATGGTTAGGCAACTCGCACTTAGATGCCACAGCTTCAACTGTGTTGCTGGCAGCCGAAAACCAATTCATATTCTTGGTATTATTGCAGCTACGAGTTCAAGTTCCTTCTTCTTGTCCTTTGCTGATTATGATGTTGGAATAGCCCCCTCATCCTAACGACTAAATAGTGTCTAAGTTGAAGTGGCTGGTACTAAATCTACTAGAAGTCACCTAAGTGATGGCTTTATCAACTATATAAAAGGTAGTTGGGAGATATTACGGAGCCCCCTTTTGTCAGTATAGAGTCTGAATCGTCATGAGCCGATCGAGCCAAGTAGATCTTCAAAGGATCATAGAAGGCAGACATGGCAGACTTTCTGTGATTTGGCAATAATATTCTCCTTCAATGGAATAAAACATACACCAGTGCTATGGTTGGCTCACCGAAGGCAAGGTTGGGAGATTATGGGCGATTTACCGCCTGAAAACCGACATCTAACCGACCGGTATCAAATTCACGTTCCATTGATACCAGTATGCGCTATCATGTGATTGGAATGAATAAATGGTCTATTATAATTCTAATTGCTGATCAAGGCTATGGTGGCCGTGAAACGAATCTCTTCTTCAGTCGACGCCGCCAAACGTCGAGACGCTTTAGCAACCTATCCTCTGTTCAGATCCGAGAGGGGCTGGCCCCGGTATTCTTGTCGAAGGTTCAATGGCCATTAGCAGGCTGGTATTCCAATTCTTCAGCAAACAGGGCCTTGATTGCAGCCTCCTGCTCCTCGTCATCAAATGGCATTCCTGCCTCAGAATTAACATCTTCCAGCGGCAAAAAGGAAAAGCCAATACTGTTGGAAGAGACAGGTTTGTTCCATAAATCCTTGCGATACCGGTGTCTGATAATGATGCTTTGGACTTGCTTGTTGGTGAGCTGTTGCAGTGTCTGATAGTACTTGGTGCGGACTATCCAATTCCATTCCTCATCACTAGGGACAAGTTTGACCTCGTACTGAGGACCAAGCTTGCGATCGCTACGGATACGACGAATAGCGTCATCAGTTGTCGAGTCGAAGTGGACATTAAAACTCAGCCAGCTAATATCGTCCAGCTCTACATGCTCCTTTTCGCAGAGCGCGGTGTAGATTTCTTTCAGGCTGAGCTTATCTTTATGGTCAATCTCGTCTTCATTTTTCGCATAGTGGATGCTAACAGCGTTCTCCATCGGGTCGACTTTAATCAAATCGATGCAAAAAGACCCCCCGTAATAATACGGGGAGCGGATTCCGTACAAGTGATTCTTAGCCAGTACCTCGTAGCCCCGATCCTCGATGATACTGGCTAGAGAAAAGCCGAAGAAAGAGACGGCTACTGGGAAAAAGGAAGAAGAGAATTTCATTGTGATGGTTGAGGAGAAATAGAGAATGTGAGAAGATGTTAGAGACAAAAGTGGTTGGTGTTGAGAGATTTAGATCCGAAGCTTTTTGACTTTCAGACTTCATGGCCATAACCCACACCTTTATATATCTCCCAATAATAGTGTGAACCTTGAGTTAACTCAAGATTGGCTTAGTCTTGCCCACCATTTGTTGCCAATGGAAAGTGCATTGAGCTATTGGGTGACGATAATCCGTGCTTTCTCGGTGCTGCTCCACGCAAGGACATGCACGATGGCTTGAATTGAACCATCTTATTCACCAAAGTATTTGAAAGCTTTCATTGCCTTAATGTGTAGTTAAAATGGGAACTCGACTCAGGAGCTACCAGTATGCTGGCCAATATACTGCAAGTTATGCTGACAAATATCAAAAGCATTGACTGTTATCCAAAATTTCATGGCCACGATACGTGGGTCCGAAGCTTGCACATTATCTACAACCAAAGATAGTTCTTTACACTACCTGACAGCATTAAGTCCGGTAATGCTACAGACAGATATTTTCTTGGTTGTAGCACCTGCCATCTAGCCCATAACTTGCTGCCATTCCTTATTAATGGCTATGCACTTTTGCGCTCCATGGCTCGTGGAGCGCATGGACAACTCTGCCTTGTGCCAGCTCTAAATGACATATTCTATATTTGATAATGCCTTGGAAGCGTGGCTAGGAGAAGTGCATGTCGTGCCAGCTACCCAGCCTGACAGATTCAGTCGCCTTTTGACCCGCGCAGCAGCGGCAATAGCACTTACAGTGGAGGCCTAAGAGAATCCAGCACCTGGCCAGCAGGAATCTACGACTGCTAGGATGAATTAGCGGCGACAGGCTTAGACTGGGCAGGACGGAGCGGAGCACATGTGGCGGAGGATCAGTTGCAAACATCATGGTGCTGGAAAGCTAGCTAAGCTTCAGCAGGCAGTATAATGTGCTGAAAATACAGATTCATAGCTGTAACCATTGTGCAGGCTATCTGACAGAAAGTGTGGCGGCGGACAAGATCTAAGTTTGTCAAGGCAAAAGTTGCTAGCAGAATATATGGGCCCACTTTGTGAAGCCTGCTAACCCTAACTACAACCATCAAAAACACTGTCGGAACAAACTACTGAATTCAATTATATCCCTTTTGAATTCAGTCGTGATCCTGTACAACCGCACGTGGAGCCGTGCTGGTATACAGATTGATCGAATTGGGGAAGCTTGTCTCTCTATTCTTTTTCTAAAGTGTTAAGTTCTTTCATCATGGACAACGCTGAAGTATTCAGGCTCGGGTTTACCCAGGGTTAATCCGACTGAAGGCAGATTCCCCACAAACCTTCATCCAACAGATACTGTTAACTACCCGTGGGACAAATCCTAGCGTTCATTGACTTTCATAAGATTTTCAGAACTTAAATTGACAATGTGTTATATCTGGGTTCAAAATTGTAGACATGTACTCAAATTAACATCTCCCGTCAGCTTGGTCATGTTCTAACCGCAATTACCTCAAGACTTTGCATATCCCACTCGGCTCTGTTGAATAACAGACTTGTCTAGGAACTGCTCAATTAGTGAGCGCACCCGTTCTGGCTTAGATGTTATTTATACCACATAGTAAGTCTCTAATAACTAAGATCCTGAAATCAAAATAATAGCCCTAAAGTCACCATCACGTCTTTGGTTTTTTCTTTAGAAGGCGTTGACAAGAGATTGGTCAAACGAGCGTAGTTAGTTACACTAGTTACTCAAAGTTTCTAGAAAATGCAAGGGTAGCTAGTGAACACCGCTCTGATATTGCAGCAGTTTTGGCATATATCAGGAAACGACCATGCATACCTCAACGCAAAATCAAAATAAAACGCAGCGTCATTGGTGTACAGAGAGACAGTGTGTTGTTTGGGGCAGGTGAACGCGAATATCGCTATCTC
Source organism: Ceratocystis eucalypticola (assembly GCA_001513815.1). Lineage (NCBI taxonomy): Eukaryota > Fungi > Ascomycota > Sordariomycetes > Microascales > Ceratocystidaceae > Ceratocystis > Ceratocystis eucalypticola. The sequence continues at coordinate 59,468 of LJOA01000257.1, forward strand.
GGCCATGGAATATACCTAGACACCCTATTTGAACAGTAGGGACCGCCCAAACCTCCACAGACAGCTAAACTCTGATGCGCGAGTGTGGCAGAGAATCCGCAGATCTCGGCACAAGCTGAAAAAGTCACCACCGCCCTTCTACACATGCAACAGACGCCATCAAATTGGCACACAAGCTATTACTAAGCAAAAACTACGCAGACTCTAGACATTGACTGGTATTGAGGGTGCTAGGAAAGTGTGTATACAGGACGCCAAGATTTTCGTTTTCATCATGACACAGAAGCCGCCCTCTAGGTATAATACTGTGGTGAAAAATATCAAGGAGGCTAATCATGTGCAATACAGATACATGATCACACACAACCCCAACCATGAGCCAACTTGACTAAGTGTATTGGTCTCACAGGAACGAAATACTCCATGTGTAACGCCCTATGGTGCTAATTGATCCAACAAAGGAAAACATGTGGCAACCGAAAACTAGCCAGCATAGTGCCTTCAGATGGTGCTATGTATTAAATTCCCTCTGCAAATGCTTTTTTGAGCAATGCCACACGCTCGTAGCCGCGACTCAATGCCGTCGATGTCATTGCTTATTTCCCCCGCGTGCGTGGCTCGTCTGAGTGAGACATCAAAGACTTTGACAAATGGGGAGAAACCTGACATCCACTAACTGAAGCATGAACACATACTCAAGGCAAATTTGAGTCAGAGCATTTTGCATAGATTTCACACCACTATGCACCTATGACTTTTGGCGGACCAATGGCAGTGCAAGGTTCAACACCCCCTCGATAACAAACCCATAATGATGGGGACGGGAAAAGACGATGACCAGAGTATCCAGTAAGCTAAACCCCTATAATAGACTTCATGGCCAGGGTCAAATCCACATCAGCATCCACCCGAATCTAGGCGATTCCGTTGGTTGTGAAAGCGTAATCCAGTATCCGCTATCCTGGAGGCAGAGTCTTGACAGTTGGTAGTGAATAGCAGCATTCACTCAAACATATTCTTTCAGGATACCCTCCGTCGACAAGACCCAACAGACACTCTGGCGAACGATGTTGTGATTGGGTCAGACGTTTTGGGCCAAGATTTATGGGCTTGTATTACCGGGCTACATGTTGCTATGAGAATACCGGTGAGACTACATTGGAGGACCCCCGTCTCATTGGGCCACTGACAGGTATTTATTCCGAAAAGACGAATAACTCACTATCTCTGTTTTTACTTTGATTCCTATTACTAAGGGATAGATTTAGTGCTTTTTAAGGCCTGCGGATCTACTGAGGCTCGCTTGAGCTTCTTGACATCCCGTAGCGGATTATTGGCTTACTGAGGGTTACCTATATGATAGCTATGATGGTTACACAAAATGAGTTCCTGATGCCAGTTTCAGGCGCAGATTTCACTGATAAGATCGAATCGATTAACCACAACAAGACTAAATTGCTCGTCATACCAAACGGTAACAGGCAAAACTACTGTCTTGGAAAGGGGATTAAAGGTAAATTAAAAGAGGATTACGCTATAATTAGAGTTAGGACGTTGGGATTCGTGGGTTCAACAGTGCTTACTTGGTAACAGCCCTATGACGCGTTGTCCTAGGACCTTTTCAGCTAGCTATGCAAGCGCATCGGAGTATGCAGCACCTCCCCTATGGGTCATTATAGTAACTTGAATAAAGAAATGATGTGGCATCCAGTCTATCAAAGCTGCTATCTTCTTCAGGTATCCTGACGCATTCTTAGGCCATTGCCCACCCTCCCATATTCCACATATCCTTTCCCTGACTGGCGCCGACGTTCCTCAACTGCTATTATTGGATGATCTGTTCATTGTCTGCGTATCAATATCTTCGTTATTAGTCTTATCTCTTCATTCATCTATATCCATTTTCCCTCCATTTTGTGCTTTAGTCTTTTCCCCATATCCCTTTATCTTAGAGCCTCATTTGCCGCTCGGAGAATCCAAACCTTAACTTTCAATAGGGCACTCTGATGCGTTATTGCACATGCTTTGAAAACTACTCATGTTCTTCAATAGGTGATTCCGGAGAGCTGTTCTGATGCCACCTCACTCGTCTATCGAGATATTCAGACTGTGGGCTAGCTTCAGGTACCGTCTTTCGCGCTTTTGAGACCCAACAGGTGGTGTGGTCACTTTTATGGTAGCCAAAAATCAGGAGAACATAGCAACCTAGTTATCGGGCTTTGGTACGTTGTAACGTCCTTAGGCTACTCAAGGCCTCTTCCATGCGAGTCATGTAGCCTAGCAAATCAGGGATCCTATAACACTGTACAAGCGCGCCAGCGAGTGTATCAGAATCGTGAAAACAGTCGAATTCTAGGCATGAAAAAGGCATAATAACTAGCTTCATGCTAACAGTGAGCAGTGTTAAACAAAGCATCGCTTCTGGAAGCTCGCTAGTCGATATAACATTAGGGAGCAGCAGCAACGGAAGGTTCAGGAGGCAAACGGAAATGCCAAAAATCAAAGATTTTAGTAACTAGTGATTTTTCTAGACGGTTCAAATGAACTAATCTATTATGGTCTAAATTTCTAATAGTTTCTATTACAAGCCCAACATACACACTTCTTGTTCCCTCATTGAGGCCCTCAAACCTTGTCATCTTTCCACTAACCATCTATGCTTTGCTCAGGGCAGACAGACGAGGCCTTCGGTATTCTCGCTGGAAGTCTCCTGGCAATCAGTAGGCTAATATCCCTGATCTTCATCAAACAAGGCCTCGAGTGCAGCCCCCTGCTCCTCGATGTCATCAAATAGCGACGCAGCTTCAGCGCTAGAAGCGTCATCCACAGATGGTGTGAAAAGAAAGTAAATGGTGTTGGTAGGGAAATTCTCATGCCAGATGTTCGTTTCATAAAAGCCTCTGATGAGGGCCTTCTGGACTGGCTTCTTGATGAGCTGCTTCAGTTTTTGATAGTAACTAGTTTGAACGACCCAATTCCATTCCTTATCACTAGGGAGAATCTTCACCTCCTCTATAGGACTCAGCTTACGATCCTCACGGATAACAGCAATGTCGTCATCAGATTCCTGGTCAAGGTTGACCTCGAAGCTCAGCCCGTTCATATCATCAGGCTTGATGCCTTCCTTTTGACAAAGTGTGTTGAAAATTTCTGCCAGACCAAGTCTGTTTGGGTGCTCCGGCTCCTCGTCGTTGTCGGCAAAGCTGATACTAGCAAATTTTTCCTTGGGGTAGAATTTCATGCCATCGAGGCACTCATCGCCCCCGTAGTAATAAGGAGAATAAATTTCGTAGTTATGGCCCTCGACCGTTAATGTATAGCCATGGTCCTCAATGATGCTGCCCTGGATAAGACCAAAAAAGGGCAAAGCCACGGGTAGATATGATAAGGGGGATTTCATTGTGTTGTATGGGTATGAAACAAAAACGAAGAATGTGAAAAAGGCTCGAGGTAAGAGCGTTTGGTGTTATGAGGTTGTCATCCAAGGGTTCTTGACATTCAGACACCACGGCCGTCCCTCATCTATTTATCTATTTCTCATTAGTTGTTTAAAGCTAGGCTGACTCGAGGTAGGCTTTCTAGTGACTTATTGTCTATTGCTATGAACGGTGCACTGAGCTATGGGTCGACTATAGTCTGAGCTGTCTGTGGCTGGCTTCATGTAAGAAGAATAAGCGCGACAGACTGAATTGACTAGTCTATCTAGTGAGCCAAAGTACAAATAGCCCATTGCTTTAATGCCCGTTTACAAAGGATAACGATCCGTTCTAACCGATATGCTTGAAAATGTGCTGACAAATGCGCGGAACTTTGGCTGTTATCGGCTGGGCCGCTGCGATCATGCGTGGGTCCGAGATACGACGAAACAGGGTGCTATTTCTCTCAGTGTATGAAAGTGGCAAGCAAAATACTTGGCATGTTATAGCCTAACCCATCATTGCACCACCCCTCACAGATAGGTATTCGCTTTTACAACTATTGCGCTAGCACAACAAAACTTACGTTCGGAGTTGGCCACTCAAGGTCGAAATGGCGATCCCCTGTTAGCTCAAGTCCCCCCAGCCTTTGTCAAGGCTCGAGAAATTTCGAGTGAAAACTGAAAAAAAAAAAGCTTTCTTTTGTTTAGCTCCTTGTAGTGATATGAAGTCTCGGCCAAAATGTGACACTGCCATGTGGCTGACACACATCTCACAGGTTATATTCAGTCCTAGGAAATTATGTAAATAGACTAAATTGAAGTTCTTCATGCAGAGTCACGCAGCCGAGTAAGTGCCAGCCCTATATTCTATAGTCCATGATTCTTCTGGTCTTATGGCCGCGGCTGACAAATGTGTACGCGTTTCTAGCAATCTTCCCCCCCGTCATGCACTGACGGTTCTCCATAATAATGGCAGTGCGTGCAACACGAGCATGAAAGACTAGTAAAAAAGCACTGCTCCTTGCGACAAGGCCTAGGCTGAGCAGAGCGAAAAGGAGCACGTCCAGCAAAGGTTTGCCGACAAATACTATGGTGGGGAAAGACAACTAAGTCTTTAGCAGGCAACAGGAAGGGAAGCGCTGAAAATAAGCGCCTTATAGTATAACTTGTCGGTAATTTGAGCAGGGGGCTACCAGGATTGTTGCCCCTGATCAAGTTCAGCCGGACGTCAGGGCTAGGATCAGACATAAAGGGCCTGGACACTGTACCCAAGGATCATATGGACAGCCAACAACCACGAATCACGGACCCCTTCTCCTTCTCATTCCAAGGACATGCAAGTACGTCCTCCCAATTTGCACTATTATGACATGACTATTGTGTTTGCCATCTGTGATAGGGTGTGGCGAAGGAGGAGCGCCAAGTTGCTTAGCGAATCAAACTTAAGTAAGAGCTGCTAGCATAAAATGTAGGCCCTTTCTGTGCAACCTAATGCTTTACTTTATGTTACACCATCGAAGATGCCACACATATGATGAGCAGGCGGCGCACTTTTTCCAATGGTCAATGTAGGAGCTTTATACAAATATAATACATATTCAATCTAATTACTATCATTCCTTTTTTTTCGCATATTTCAACACCAATCTTATGCATTCTTGAGTTGTGGACTTTCAACATAGTCTACAGCATTTTTTCCCTCGCTGGCGCTGATCTTTCCTCGATAATTCAGCAACCACATGCGTATTAGCATCTTTACATTTAACCTCGTATTTTTTTCCCATTTTCAATATATCTCTCTCCATCCTGTGGAATAGTGTATTTCATTGCGTGCATTTTGCCTCAAGTCTCATCCGCCTGTCGTATAATCTACATTTCGGTTTTCAGTTGGGCATTCTAATGCACCATTGGCTTCATTCCGTTCGAAAGTGAGCTAAGCGGCTTAGAGTTTGATGCCAGGGAGCTTCTCTAATGCCATCGAATTTGTGTTTAGAAACATTCAGACTCTGAACTGGACTCAAACACTGCTTTAGCGCCTCTGAAACCCAAGGCCGAGGAGGCCAGCCTCTTCATTACCCAATGTTAGAATCCATATCTTCCCCTCAAGCTTCAATTTGGCACTTCCCTGGTTTATGAGGCCAATTCCGCCTCCCACCGCAAAAACTCTCTTTCTGTAGTAACCTTTGTTATTGTGGCTTTATAAGCTAGATAAAAGGCTAAGTGGAACTCAGTCTTGGAAACATGAGGTATTGAGCACCTGACTTTATGCTTAGTGGCTCGGTCGTATGTCTTCATGAGCCCCGTAAAGTACTCAAAACTAAGGGCATGCAGTAGGTGGGATGAATAAAGCGGCATAAAAGACGCAATAATGCGATTATCTCGTACCGCTTCTCCAGATTAACCGGACGGTTATTTGCAAGCCCATCAATAGTCGGGAGAGAGTAATGGCTAGTTAGTCTGGCGTTAGTATGCTAGATAAAGTCCTTAAACCACACAAGGTTTATATCGCTGTCGTTCTAGCCATATTGGATTGTCGCAGTAGCCCAGTTCCGCAGGAGGTTGCCTCATCGGCACTAGCTAGCAAGGTGATATTGGCCTGCAACCATGATGAGTGGCACGATTGCCCAGCATTCATCATTGATGGCCTGGATGACTGTGACCCATTCCCAGTTTCCAGGTTGCAACTCATTTTGCCTTTCGATGTCTTTCTGCCCCTGTGACAACCATTTCAGTGACAATGACACCCATCATAAATCCACTGTTATCAATGTTGTAGATATCAGCAAGGCTGATACCATATTTTGCAATTGTATTCTCCACAAGTGCTAACCAACTGTCAATAATAGCCAGATCTTCGCATTTGGCACTCTTGTAGTTGTATCTAGGATCAAAACGCATCTTGGGGTCCGGCTGTCGCTTTAAAAAGTTAGAAGCCCAGTGCTTGCCAACGGGTAACCCATCGTGGTTGGCGACGAGTCGGTTTGCCATTTCTTCAAACCATGCAGCTGTGGGGAGAATCCTCGTGAATCTAGGTCTAAAATGAAGTGAACAATAACTTGCTCCTGTAGATCGAAAGGTCTCCATGAACCAGGGATGCTATCACGTCGTGGAGGGATGCCATTGTATCGGCTTCGTAGAGGATTATGAAAGACCTTGTCGATCTTTAAAGCGCGATAGACACTTAATTCAGGGTCTGTCTTAAGGACTTGAAGGGCAAGATTGATGTTTGCCTCATTAATTGATAATAACAGTAAATTTTAGTGGGCCGTACTGAATGTTGTAGAAGGAGGAATAAGTGATTACTGAAGTCGTCCTGTTCTATCTATTTCTTGCCTAAAGAAAGAGCGGATCTCAATCAACTTATGTATCTATTCACTTCCATGTCTAGATCAAGCACATGAGCCTTGGAAGAAGGCTCTTCAAGTCTAACACTAACCCTACCGTGTGGGCGAACTGGACAAGGGTGTAGGCTTTAGGGTTCACGGTCACATGACAATCAGACCCTGACCCCGCTCTGAGATAGACTTACGAAGCGCCAGCTTCGGAAGTCTGTCACAGAGTTNNTCAAGCTTTTAGAATCAGAGAATCGACATACATTTTTAGGATAGCTATTCATACGAGACTCACATATTTATATGCATCAACGTGAGTGATTATAGGGCTTGTTTACTGTGGTCAATAGTCGCAGGGGTACAACTGCCGTATCATAGACGCAGGCGTAACACCCACAAGGGTCAGCAATCCTAGTAACCCTGACTTAGGCTACTGACAGATAATGACGTGATCTGGAAAGGGCAAAACTCTCTCGAAAGGTGAGAAATGGTTTTTCGGAGAAAGATTAGGCGCTCACTTGTAATTTACGTTATGTTAAATAATCTATTAAAATCCTAACTGTCAATGACGGCTATAGTAACCGTGGAATCAACCTCTTCTTCTGTCCACGCTGCTAAACGCCGAGAATGTCTTGATAGCTACCTGTGCTCTGTTCAGATCCGAGAGTGGCTGCCGTCAGTGTTATCTTCGAAGGTTGGATGGCCATTGGCAGGCTGGTGTTCCTACTCTTCATCAAACAGGGCCTTGATTGCAGCCCTCTGCTCCTCATCATCAAATGGCATTTCAGCCTCAGCCTCAGAATTAACATCTTCCACTGGCAAAAAGGAAAAGCCAATGCGGTTGGCAGAGAAAGTTTGTCGCCAAAAATCTCTATCATAGCGGTGTCTGAGAATAATGCTGTGGACTTGCTTGTTGGTGAGCTGTTGTACTGTCTGGTAGTACTGGGTGCCAAGTATCAAATCCCATTCCTCATCACTAGGGACAAGTGTGACATCGTGATGAGGACTAAGGTTGCGACCGCTACGGATACGACCAATAGTGTCATCAGTTTCCTCGTCGTCTCTGACATCAACAATCAGCCAGTTCATATCATTCGGCTCCATCTTGTTCTTTTCGCAGAGTGCAGTGTAGATTTCTGTCAAGCTGAGCTTATCTTTGTGGTCATCCTCCCCTTCATTGTTCGCATAGTAGATACTAGCAGTTTTCTCTGTAGCATCGATGCCAATTATATCGAGGCAGAAAAACCCCTCGTGATAATGCGGAGAGCGGATCCCGTACAAGTGTTTCTTCGTCACTACCTCGTAGCCACGATCCTCGATAATGCCAGCTATAGAAAAGCCGAAAAAGGACGCGGCTATAGGCAAAAAGGAAGTGGAAAATTTCATTGTGATTTTTGGGGGAGAATTAAAGAATGTTAGAAGAAGTAAGAGGCAAAAATGGTTGATATTATGAGACTAACACTCAACTCTCCTTGACGTTGGGACTTTGTGGGCATATCCCATCTATTTATCAATATGCCGCAACTCAGGTTCACATAAGGACGGCTTTGCCTGGCCTACCATTTGTTGCTATGAACGACTACTCTGAGCTATAGTTGACGATGATCTGTGCAGTTCATGCAAGCAGGCATGTGCACGGTAGGCTGAATTCAATCGGCCGATGCGCCATGGTACATGAAGGTCGTTGTTCCCTTAAGGTCTAGTTACAAAAAGCAATTATCAAGATGTGCTGAATTTGATAACGGGTGTGGTTAAACTAGCAGAAATCACACGCACCGTTACAATTATACGCGATTCCGACCTGTGAGAAAGCCGACTACTCGGTTTGTAGCACACAGAATTGTCCTCGTAGATCCTCAAATAACCCCCCAGAATCTCTCGTGGATAAATATGCACTTCCCCTCATGTAGCGCTATGGCAGCTTAAGCCACCCTTGGAGGCACCAAGTCAGGGGCGCAAAGACGTGGATCCGGCGTTGATTGCGTTCCGACAAGCCTCAAGAAGTGGCCACCCAAAACAAGAAACAAAGCCTTACATTATAAAGTCCACAGGCCATTCGGCAAAATACTGGACTCGAATGCCTTTTCCTATGTTTGTATGCTCTTTATACCAAGATTGAGAGAGGTATATGCAATGCAGATCGTCCAGTTTAACGAAGCTAGACTCCCGCTATACACCTTTTACATGTGACTGGCTTGATTCATCTCTCTACTGAACCTTTCTCCTTCCTGCACCCTTTGGGGTTTCCCAACCATGTATCATTGCAGTTCAATTTTTGATAGCAGCCAATGCTTTTGATGTTTTTCAGCATAATTTGCAGCATATTTGTCAGTGTGGTCGTCGCTGTAGTGATGCGTAGTCTCAGCCACACTGTGGCACTGCCACATAACTGACCCACATCACATATTTATATCTAAGTCCTGGGATACTCTGTAACGTACATAGTGGGTGAAACAGTATAGCGAGTGAAACAAAAATCTCAACCTTCTTCCTAGAAATCACAATAAAAACGCAACAAACCATTTAATCAACCCTAACTATTCACTTCACTCTTCCCCAGATGCCTGAATTACTACCTAACATGCTCCTGTATTATGACCAAGCTTGCCGCAGACACAACAGTGCTGAACCCCTGGTCGCACCGGCCCTCGCCAACCACCACTTGTCGCTGATTCGGTCGCTACCTACGCATCCACATCGATTTGGTCAATTGCTTCATTGCGATCCCCTACTGTCATCACCCCTCTTCTCGGTAGTCGGCTTCTTTTTGTCCGCTAGCGCTTACTTTGCATCTCATTCGCCTTGTTCAAAGTCTTTGACCAGGCAGTGAGGTGATATTAGCCTGCACCCAGGATAAATGGTGGGATCACTCAGCCATCTTCATTAATCGTTGGAATGACTACAATCTATTCCCGGTTTATAGGCTGCACTAATTTTGGCTTTCCACATTTATTTGTACCTCTGATGACTATTTAACAGTAGATATTAGGACGACATACTGAATGTCCTGTGAAGAAGAGGAAGAAGGAAATAAGTCATTGTTGAAGTTGTTCTATGTCTATCTAAGTCTAGTCCGAGGGACAGATGTCGTCCGGGTTATATATCCATCTACCATGTTCTGGATTGAGCACTTGGGCCTTGGAAGAAGACCCTTGATGTCTGGTGATAACCCTAACGTTTGGGCGAACTGGATCAGGGTCAGCAATCTTGGTAACCCTGACAGATGATGATGAGATCTGTGGCGGAGAAAACTCACTCGAAAGATAAGAAATGGTCGCTGGGAGAAAGATTTGGCGCTCACTTGGAATTTACGTCATGTTAAATAGTCTAGTTATTAGAATCCTAATTGGCGATGAAGGCTATGGTGACCGTGAAATAAACCTCTTCTTCTGTCGACGCCGCCAAACGCTGAGACGCTTTAGCAACCTATCCTCTGTTCAGATCCGAGAGGGGCTGCCCTCGGTATTCTCGTCAAAGGTTGAATGGCCATTGGCAGGCTGGTATTCCTACTCTTCATCAAACAGGGCCTTGATTGCAGCCCTCTGCTCCTCATCATCAAATGGAATTCCTGCCTCAGAATTGACTTCTTCCAGTGACAAAAAGCAAAAGCCAATGCGGTTGGAAGAGGAAGGTTTGTTCCAAAGATCCTTTCCATAGCGGTGTTTGATAATGATGCTGTGGACATGCTTGTTGGTGAGCTGTTGCAGTTTCTGATAGTACTTGGTGCGAAGTATCAAATCCCATTCCTCATCACCAGGGACAAGTGTGACCTCGTCCTGAGGATCAAGCTTGCGATCGCTACGGATACGACGAATAGTGTCATCAGTTGTCGAGTCGTAGTGGACATCAAAACTCAGCCACCTCATATCGTTCGGCTCTACCTGCTCCTTTTCGCAGAGTGCAGTGTAGATTTCTATCAGGCTGAGCTTATTTTCGTGGTCACTCTCATATTCATTATTCGCATAGCAGATGTTAATGGCTTTCTCCATAGGGTCGATTCTGATCAAATCGAGGTAAAACGCCCCCTCATAATAAGACGGAGAGCGGATCCCGTACAAGTGATTCATCGTCAGTACCTCGTAGCCCCGATCCTCGATGATGCCGGCTAGAGAAAAGCCGAAAAAGGACACGGCTACTGGCAACAAGGAAGAAATGAATTTCATTGCGATGTTTGAGGAGAAATGAAGAATATTAGAAGTTAGAGGCAAAAGTAGTTGCTGTGATGAGATTGACACTCAACTCTCTCTGACGTTTGGACTATGTGGGCATATCCCGTCTATTTATCAATGTGTCAATAACGGCTCATGACCTAGGCTCACACAAGGACGACTTTGCCTGGCCTACTATTTTGTTGCTATCACCGAGTACATCGAGCTTTAGTTCACGATGATCTGTGCTGTCCTTATTCTACTTCATGCAAGCAAGAATGTGCACGGTAAGCTAAATTCAATCGTCTCATGCGCTATGGTACATGAAGGTCGTTGTTCTCTTAAGGTATAGTTAGAAAAAGCAATTACCAAGATGTGCTGAATTGAATAACAAGCGTGGTTGAAACTAGCAGAAATCGGACGCACCGTTACCATTATAGGCGAGTCCGACGTACGAGAAAACCGACTACTCGGTTTGTAGCACACAAAACTGTCCCCGTAGCTCCTCTCGGATAATCCCCCGACATCTCTCGTGGATAGTTTTGCCTTCTTCTCCCGTCGTGCCCCGGCAGTTAAAGCCACCCTTGGAGTCACCAAGTCGAGGGTGCAAAGGCGCGGATCTGGCGTTGGTTGCCTTCTGACTTGCCTCAAGAAATGGCAGCTCAAAACAAGAAACAAAGTCTTAATTATAGTGTCCGTAGGCCATTCTGCAACATATCAATCTTGGTAGCCATGTTCTACGTTCCTATGCTTTTGAAAGCGAGATTGAGAGACGTACATGCAATGCAGATCATCTAGTCTAACGAAACTAGACTCTCGCTATACACCTTTTACATGCGACTGTCTTAACTCATCTCTCTACTGAACCTTTCCATTTCCTGCACTGGTGAGGTCTCTTGACCTGGCATTAGCTTGTCCGGCCGGGTCTTCGGATACAAGAGTTGTAGATACTATTCTGACTGCATGGAGCGTGTGCCTGTACCACTATGCATCAGCTAGAGTGGCGGTAGTCCGTGCAGCGAAAGTATGAGAGAATTCAGCGCCTAGCCTACAAAATATGCAGGCTGCACGGCTGACTTAGACTGACAAGGATGAAGCGGAACACCGCCAACGTAGGATCAGCGGCGGATATTAAGGTGAGGGGGAGCGCAATTTAAATACTTTACGGTAGGGCGGGGGCGCCAGGGATACACGGCTCGTAGCCGTAGCTCTAGGATTATGTATCCATAAAAGGGCATCACCGAAGGGAAGACTGGATCTTCTCAACTAAACAACCCAGCATAAGACGTTCAAGCCAAAGGGCGTAACCGTAGTCCGGAAGAAGAGTCCCACTTGTCCCTAATGATGAGGAGGGGAACATGAACGCTCGCATAAGGTACTAAAAGACTTCGCAGAGTGTTATCACGTTAGTCGATAAGACCATTTTTTGAAGTATAGACCGTGGCGATTAGGAATGCCTGTATTTTGCTGGCTGGATTAATCTTTCCGATCGATGACCTGACAATCAGACTCCTGCACTGGGAGCTGCAACCATAACTTCGGCTACTAGATATGAAATGGCCCTTGATTGTGAAGAGGATATCGTGACTTTTAAGAGCCTACTCTGCGAAGGGATTGAGAAAGAACATGTGCTGATGGCAAGTGTGAATTTAGATCTTTTGATGAGATCGTAGATGAGCAGGCGAACATTGATACTTCAGCTTCTTTGCTGTATCAAAAACGGCACTCTTCACTAGAAGCAGTAGCAATTTCTGACTACTTGACCATTGGACACTTTGGATTACGGTGGGTGAGAGGAGGGGAGGTCTTTGTGTCAGCAAATATCTACTAATACCCCTAAGTGTGTAGGCAGCAGCATGCGATCACCACCACAGTTTATTTGTTTTCAATAAAGGTTAAGTATGTCGCGCGATACGATGAACACTCCAGTCCCTTTACTACTGCTACTAGTGTTCACAGTCCACATACAAAGGATCTTAACGAGCTATTGGCAAGCGGTAGATTAGTCTATGGAATCAAGATGTATGTAGGATGATCACCCTTTATGAAATTTAAAAGCAGATCTCGTTATGATCTTTCATGTCCGGGGTCCGCTATTATAACAGGCATGTCTTTGGTCCTCAGACCAATTTTGAAATTATTTTGAATGTCTAAATGCCAACATCAGTTTAGAATTCTTGTATTATACGTGTGTGGGTAAAGGGCCGAAGCACAAACATGAGAAACAATACAAGAGGGCACAACTCTTGGTACCGCAGTTTTGGTGTCAAGAAGCAGATATCCACCACGCCACTGATTGTCATATATTTGGTACAAACTGCAGCAAGGATAGAAGTCACCTCACCTATAGCTTCATCTACTACCGATCAGATAATGAAAAACTTTTACACAGCCCACCTTCGTCAGCATAGAGTCTGAGTCGACAAGGGCCAGTCAATAAATGTAGATCTTCTGAGAATATTTGAAGATATACATAGAAGGCTTTCTGTGATTCAGCAATAGTCTTCTCCTAGAATGAAATAAAAGATGTAGTGGTGCAGTGGTTGGCTCACCGCAGGTCAGCCAGAGAGATAATAGACGATTTGCCACTCAAAACTGACACCTAACCAACCAGTATCAAATTCAGGTTCCAGTGGTACGAATACACACCATTATGTGATTGGAATAAATAAATAGTCTATTTAAATCTGAATTGCTGATTAAGGCTATGGTGACCATGAAATAAACCTCTTCTTCTATCGACACCACTGAACGTTGAGCATGTCTTAGTAGCTATCTATCCTCTATTCAGATTCGAGAGGGGTGAGGTCAGAATTCCGTTCGTAGGCTGAGCGGTGATTCATAGGCTGGTATTCCTACTCTTCATCAAACAGGGCCTTGATTGCAGCCCTCTGCTCCTCATCATCAAATGGCATTTCAGCCTCAGCCTCAGAATTAACATCTTCCACTGACAAAAAGGAAAAGCCAATGCGGTTGGCAGAGAAAGCGTCTCCCCAAAAGTCTTTCTCGTAGCGGTGTCTGAGAATAATGCTGTGGACTTCCTTGTTGGTGAGCTGTTGCACTGTCTGGTAGTACTGGGTGCCAAGTATTAAATCCCATTCCTCATCACTAGGGACAAGTGCGACCTCGTGATGAGGACCAAGGTTGCGACCGCTACGAATACGACCAATAGTGTCATCAGTTTCCTTGTCGCCTGTGACATCAACAATCACCCAGTTCATATCGTTCGGCTCCATCTGGTTCTTTTCGCAGAGTGCAGTGTAGATTTCCGTCAGGCTGAGCTTATCTTTGTGGTCACGCTCCCCTTCATTGTCCGCATAGTAGATACTAGCAGTTTTCTCTGTAGCATCGATGCCAATTATATCGAGGCACAAAGCTCCCCGGTGATATTGCGGAGAGCGGATCCCGTACAAGTGTTTCTTCGTCAGTACCTCGTAGCCCCGATCCTCGATAATGCCAGCTAGAGAAAAGCCGAAAAAGGACGCGGCTACTGGCAAAAAGGAAGTAAAAGGTTTCATTGTGATTTTTGAGGAGAAAGAAAGAATGTTAGGAGAAGTAAGAGGCAAAAGTAGCTGCTTTTATGAGACTGACACTCAACTCTCCTTCACGTTCAGACTTTGTGGGCATATCCCGTCTATTTATCAAGATGCCGCAACTCAGGTTTACATAAAGACGGCTTTGCCTGGCCTACTATTTGATGCTATCAACGACTATTCCGAGCTATAGTTGACGATGATCTGTGCGGTTCTTGTTCCACTTCATGCAGGCAAGCATAGGCACGGAACGCTAAATTCAATCGGCCGGTGCGCCATGGTACATGTAGGTCGTTGTTCCCTCAAGGTCTAGTTACAAACAGCAATTATCAAGATGTGCTGAATTTGATAACGGGTGTGGTTAAACTAGCAGAAATCACACGCCCCGTTACAATTATAGGCGAGTCCGACGTACGAGAAAACCGACTACTCGGTTTGTAGCACACAGAACTGTCCTCGTAGATCCTCAAATAACCCCCCGGCATCTCTGGCTGATAAATATGAACTTCCCCTCCTGTAGCGCTATGTCAGCTAAAGCCACCCTTGGAGTCACCAAGTCAGGGGCGCAGAGGCGCGCATCCAGTGTTGATTGCCTTCTGACAGTACTCAAGAAGTGGCCACTCAAAACACGAAACAAAGCTTTACGTTATAAAGTCCACAGGCCATTTAGCCAAATACCCGTCTCGACTGCCTTTTTACATGTTTCTATGCTCTTGTTACTAAGATTGAGAACGGTATATGCAATGCAGACCGTTCAAGTTAAAGAAGCTAGACTCCCGCTACACACCTTTTGTCAGATAGCCTGCACAATGGTTACAGCCATGAATCTTCGTTTTCCGCGCATTGCACTGCCTGCTGAAACTTAGCTTGCTTTTCACCACCATGATGTTTGCAACTGATCATCCGCCGGCTGTGCTCCGCTCCGTCCTGCTCAGTCTAAGCCTGTCACCGCTCATTCATCCTAGCAGTCGTAGCTTTCTGCTAGCCAATTGCTAGATGCCCTCAGGCCTTTGCTGTAAGCACTATTGCTGCTGCTGCGCGGGCCAAGACGTGACCGAATCTGTCAGGCTGGGTAGCTTGCATGACATGAACTTCTTTCAGCCACACTTCGGAGGCATTATCAAATATAGAATATGTCATTTAGGGCTGGCGCAAGGCAGAGTTGCCTAAGCGCTTCACGAGCCACGAGCCCTTTTCCATTGTGACCTGCACTTTTTGAGGTCTTCATGGGTTTACGAGGCCAAGAGCAACGCCAGATTTGCCACCGTAGGCTTGAGTCGATTCAATAACTCCGAGGACGGACTTTGTTGCAATGGTAAAATGAGCGCAAAAGTGCATAGCCATTAATAAGGAATGACAGTAAGTTACGGGCTTGATTCTAAGGTGCTACAACTGATCAAATATCTGTCTATAGGATTACCGGACTTAAGGTTGTCAGGTTTTCAGGTAGTGTGAAAAGGATTCTCTTTCGTCGTACTTGATGTGCAAGCTTCGGACCAACGTATCATGGTAGTGCAGTCAATGCTTTTGATATTTGTCAGCATAATTTGCAGCATATTTGTCAGCGTACCGTTAGCTCCTGAGTCGGGTTCTTTAACTACACATCAAGGTAATGAAAGCTTTCAAATACTTTGGTGCATAAGATGGTTTAATTGAAGCCATCGTGCATGTGCTTTCATGGAACAGGACAGAGACAACACTGGTTATCATCAGCTAATATTAGCTCGATGCACTTTCTATTAGCGACAAATTGTAGGGAAGAGCAAGACCAACTTGAGTTAACTCAAGATCCAACCCATTATTAGGAGATAGATAGAGGTGTGGGTTGTGCCCATTAAGTCTGAAAGTCAAAAAAGCTTTGGATTAAAATCTCATAATATCAACCACTTTTGCCCTTAACATCTTCTAATGTTCTTTCTTCCCCGTCAAAAATCACACTGAAATTCTTTATTTTCTTCTTGCCAGCAGCCACGTCCTTTTCATCTTTTCTCTAGCTGCCATTATCGAGGATCGGGGCTATGAGGGACTGACGAAGAAACACTTGGACGGGATCCGCTCTCCGTATTATCACGAGGGGGCTTTATGCCTCGATATAATTTGCATCGATGGTCCAGAGAAAACTGCTAGTATCTACTATGCGCAAAATGAAGGGGAGCATGACCACAAAGATAAGTTCAGGTTGACATAAATCTACATTGCACTCTTCGAAAAGGTACTACCGGACAGTTCAACAGCTAATCAACAAGCAAGTCCATGGCATTATTCTCAGATGCGGATATAATCAGTATTTTCGGGGAGAACATTTCTCTGTCAATCGCATTGGCTTTTCCTTTTTGCCACTGTAAGATGTTAATTCTGACGCTGAGGCAGGAATGACATTTAATGATGAGGAGCAGAGGGCTGCAATCAAGGCCTTGCTTGATGAAGAGTAGGAATACCAGCCTACCAATCATCACTCAGCCCACAGCCAAAATACTGAGTTCACCCCTCTCGGATCCGAACAGAGCATAGATAGCTACTAAGACATGCTTAACGTTTACTGGTGTCAATAGATGAAGAGATGTATTTCGTGGTCATCATAGCCTTCATCAGCGATTCGGACCATGTTAGACTATTTATTCACTCTAATCACATGATGGCGTGTATCAGTATCAATGGAATCTGAATTTGATACCACTTGGTTGGATGTCAGTTTGCAGGCGAGAAATCATCTATAATGTCTCATCCTTACTCTAAGATCTCAATCAGCAAAGGACAAGAAGAAGGAACTTGAACTCGTAGCTAAAATCATATCAAAAATGTGAAGTGACTTTCATCTGCCAGCAACACAGCTGGAGCTATATCATCCAAGTGCGAGCTACATAACCATTCATAATTGTCAAATTTCAAACACGGGACATTCAATGGATAGCATGAAGACCAATGCATTAAAATGGAAATGCTTGGCAGCTTGGGAAGGTAAGTGGTTTTAACGGGAATCTAATGTCGAGATATTTAAGCAGAAAGCGCACCAAGTTATTCTGCGAAGTATGTTACCTTCGATAAGACATTGTTGCGTGGCGCGGTATATATGTTAAGTGGCGTCCCATATCCGAACCTATTGTGGCTGAACACGTGACAGGATTGACACCACAATGCAAAAGTGTAGAAATTGGTCCTTATTTTTATTATTTTAAAGTAGATAAAAGGTTTTACTACTCCTCT